>LGRX02033836.1:0-61920 GCA_001247695.2 Cymbomonas tetramitiformis | reverse complement strand
GCGGAGCATGGAGATGCACCAATAGGAGGACAGCCGCAATACATGAAGATGGACCAATAGGAGGACAGCCGCGAAGCATGGAGATAACCATGGATTGTTTGGGTCCCTCAGGCAGGGGTGCGCAGGTCCCTGCACCTCCTCGGCGCAGAAGGTGCGCAGCGCACAGGCGTGGGGCTGCCACTCCCAGTCGTCCCGCAGCAGCTGCCACTCCGATGCTGGGCACGAGCCCTTAGGGCGCATCACCCACCTGCGCCGCGCCACCCGCAGCGCCGCGTGAGTGCAGGGCAGCGAGTAGCACGCCTTCTGCTCCGCTATCCTTAGACGGGAGCCCACATGGGCACGGCTGCCGGGTGATTGGACGCTCGGAGCTGGTTGTTCATTGGCCACAAGACCCGGCAAGGGCATAATAGGCTCCGAATCCACACACCCAGCTGATCTCAGCCTAAAGAGGCTAACTGCGAGGGGGAGGAATTGGGCAGTGGCGAGGCATGGGGAAGGTTGGGCACACGAGAGCAGAGCAAACTCGGCATCGAGTGAAGAAGGAATGCTGAGGAGGAGTGGCGTGACGGAGGGTTTAAGGACGCGGGTGGTAAACTGAGGGCGACAAGGGGCAAGCCAAGACACGAGGAAGAAGAGAGTGAAGGAGGCCAATCTGGGCATGAAGTGCGGCGAGTGGAAGCAGTTGTGGAAGAGCGTGGGGAAGGAGGTGGGTGGAGGGGGTCAAGGGGGGTTTGGCATGCCTGCCAGGGAGCTCCGTTGAAGCGCACGCCTGGGGCCCAAGGGGAGCCTCGGAGGAGGCCACCCCGAAGTCCCGCGCCCGCTCTCCTGCCATTGCTGCAGACTCCGATGGGTACCTGCCTGACACGAGGTGGAGCCACCCATACTGAACCCTCCGCCTCTCTCGTTCTGCCTCTCGCTTACGCCCAAGAGCGCGCACTTTGGGAAATGACAACCCTCACAACAGCCGTCATCCGCACGGTCCGGCACCCTCCGCCTCTCTCTCTCTCGCGCGCGCTCTCTCTCTGCGCCTTTGCCTTGGACCTAGTCCTTTGGCAGCACGTAGCCACAGAAGAATGACTGCACTATGTATCCACACAGGGGATGTAGAAGGTTTCGGCACACACTTCGGGACACTGTGTGGCCTCTTCTTGGACCTAGTCCTTCGGCACCACGTAGCCACAGAAGAGCGGCTGCAATGCAAAGGGTACGAGGGGCGCGAGGGATAGGATTGTGAAGGGTGTGAGGGATGTAAGGGGTGTGAGGGAGGGGCGCACCTCGCGTCTACAAGTGCAGTGTACAGCAGGATGTCTTGCCGCCGAAAGGTATTCGCATTCGCCTGCGGTCCCCGGTGCCGCCACTGATGCGCCCGGTGCCGCCACTGATGCGCCCGGTGCCGCCACTGGTGCGCCCGGTGCCGCCACTGATGCGCCCGGTGCCGCCACTGATGCGCCCGGTGCCACCAGCAAATGCAAAAAAACCTTGCAACCAGTGACCATCCTCGCAACGTTTCCTCCATTGCCGTGTCAGGGCAACGTCGAGAGCTGCCCTTATCCCGCTCATCACTTCAGACCTCCACGGGCGGTGTGGCCTCGTGGGCTCACGTCGTCGGCTCCAAGAATGAAGGGCGGTGCGCCCGGGTCTCCTTGCGTCTCCACCATCTAGGTAAAGCCTAAATACCACTAACTTGATGTTGCAGTCCGCTTGATTGGTCGCAGCACGGGCCAATCACTTAGCCTAGGGTGCACATGTTGTCCTCGCATATATTGGTTAAAATTTTCATCACACAAATGAGACAGTTGGGCCATATGGTATACCGCAGAGTCGTTCACCATAAATTGACAATCGGTAGTGATGACAAGAGGGTCCTTGCTTTCACTTCTAGTGCAGACCTTCAGGGGGTCCTTATCCATGCCCTTCGGGTTGGCCTTCTCCACAATGTCGTTCGGCAAGGCCTTGTACTCGAGCCACACCTGCACGCGTGCCACAACCAGTGAGAATAACACTGAGCGTACTTACTGCATAGATTTTTCGGGCAGGGTGTCGTGTGATTGCGTGTTGTGGTGCACACATATACAGTATCATTTCTCAGATAATTGATGCGCCTGTGGTTGGGGCGCTCGAAGTCCGAGCAGATCCTTGGCGCTGGCTCGGATGAACTATAGCATAAATGATGCACACATGACTATAATTATATTGTTTTCCCTGCTTGACATAACTAATGATGTTTTGAATTTTACACATCCGTGCATTAAACAGTGCAGGGCGCGGTGCTTCCAGGCTACAGCCTCGCTCCCGCCCTGCTCGGGGTCAACCAAACCCGGACTCATGCGACCATCCATCCGCATTCGGGCGGTGACGATTTCGTCTGAAGAATCCGTCTGAATGATGATGGGTCGTGAATTGAATTTGAGCAAGTTCTCCCTATGCCAATCCGCTCATACGGTGTCATATGGGTGCAGTCTACACGGATTGGTGGGCGCCCAGCCACCTGAATGCTGTAGACGCCTGCCTCTTTGATCACGTACTCCGCGGTGTACGTGGCTTTCATGTAGCCTCCCCCCTGGACCATTGTCCGGGCCTAGACCACTCCCCAGCCTCCGCCCGTAAATCCCAACATCACCCTTTTGTGTCGCAGCTTGGACTTACATCCTTGAGATACACAAACCCCTCAACCACGTACAGAAGAACAAAGACGAAGCACATATGCACAAGTCCAAGTGCCTTGAACAGATCTCTATTTCCCGAGATTCTTGATACAGAAGAAGCTCCGGAACATGTTTGCAGGGTGTAGATGGGGCGTAGGAATGGGGAGGCGGCCGACACGGGCACCATCCAGACAAATAGTGAGAAATGCCTGAGGAGTCAAGGCAGGGCGGGGGGCGGGGGGGAGGATTATGGGGGCATGAATGGGTTCGCACCAAGCGCACCGCACCCACGACGATGGCAGGCCCGACCAGGCGCACGAAGAAACTGCGAGCACAACTGGAGAACCGCTGAGAAGAGGCTCTCAGGCACGAAGACACGGTGTGTGCGGTTAACAGATAACGACCACTCACGACGTGCCACGTGAGCATACCACTCACACCTTTGCTTTATGAGGTAAAACCTGATAGCAGGAACTAGGTCCAAACAACCGTCCTAACGCACGCAACCTGAGCTCGGGCACTAGGGAAGGGGGTGGAGCAGAAGGAAGGGGACACCTATCCTCGGTTCCAATTTTTTGAAAGCGATTCACGATTTGAAAGGCATTGCCACCTGGCATGTGCGGCTCCGCCCGGAGCATCCCTTCGCCGCTCAGATCATACTCAATCTCCTCCGGCTTGATCACCACCTGCATGGAACCAACTTTCATCGCTGAGCCCGGAGACCCCACGTCCATCGCTCCCGCCCCGGCCCCCATCCGAGTTCTATTCATGGTATGTGATATACATCCCCTTGAGATAATCCGCTCACCCGCCACATGCAAAACCCAACGATGAGACTACCTTTCACGTTGCAAAACACACATGCGAATACCCCCGGGCACATCTGATTGTGCGAGTGCAACCAGGAAAATGAAGTTCGGCCAGATTGGTGGGAACCCTCAGTAGAACCCCACACACGAGTTGCCTACCGTGTCGGATCCACGCCTGAATGTTGTTACTGACACCTAAGGCTGCTTTATCAACAGGATTTGACGGCACAAGATCCCTGATAGCGAGTACCTCGTTACATCACATCATATTCACACCACCGATATACCGCGCATTTGATCAGATGCCATGTTTTGCGCATGAGGATAGCAGATTTAAGGGCGACAGTGATGTGCGACGAACAGTTTTTTCGTGAAAAGATAACTACAGATACGGCAAAGTACATTTTTAGGGTTTTAGGGTTTATCATTTGAACATCCATTGTTCGAAGCATATGCTACATGGGAGATGAGCCACTGTGCGCATCACCAACACTGCTCATAGGCCTACTCTGCATCCCATTAACTTGGTGGCGATGCCGCTTTCCGCACGCATTCGCCAACGCCCGAATGTGTCCATGCTAGACATCTGAACGGCACTGCAACAAAACCCATGTGCAGCGCCCGTCGATTTCAGCTGGGTCGGAGCCGTCGAGTTCGGCTGGGTTTCAGCCGTGAGTTCGCATGGTCCAAAAATGACCCTTCGCGCACAAAGGTCCTTGGGCAGCTAGCCCAAGCAGTAGCCCAACGTGGGGGGTATCACCGCCGATAAGTAGCTGCTTTGAATGAGAGGAATGTGCGCGTGGATGGCCGGCACGGCATGTTTGTTCGGCGTCGCAGTAACGGGCACCTCCCAGCCTCGTGAGCCGCACCTGAAGCCGCCCTGGCCAGCCGTTGGCACGCCTCCCATCTGGGTCGAAGGGGTTACGCGCCTCCCGGTACGCTTGGTTGAGCACTAGTGCGCTGTGGCCAGGAACCTGCAGAAAGTCCCCAGAAATAACCCACATATTGACACATATATGACACACTTATTGTGCACCTATGTCACACCCATCGTGCACCTACGGTACACTATTGTGCACCTATGATACCGTTACGTCACACTGAACGGCATGAGATCGGCCAACAAAAGCCAGCCCACCATCATCCCAGTGGATGTGAGAAGCAAATCAGGAGCAGGGCGGGGCCGTGACAAGATACCACAAACTCATACATGTTCCCAACCCTGATGCAAAGCAGCATGGAAAGATGAAACGATGTGACCGATCATCGCCCAACAATTGTTGGTCTCTGGGTAACGGAGTAAGCGGACCCTGCTGGCATGCCCCCCAGTGGCTCCCGGTCGATGGATGGGACCTGTTGGTCCATGGTTATGTCATGAATGCAGTCACACCACACAGCATGGACACCCCATGTCAAAAAAAGGAAACATGCGGGCACCTAAGTGCTCCCCACAAAATTCAAGGGAGAACACAGAAGTTGTACATCACCACCTTCTGCCTCTCCTCGCAGCACGACAGACGAATCTACCGAGCTCTCCAAGAGGCAGTGCCCGCCAGAATGGCACCACAGGGATAACCGCCTCCCAAACCCCACTTCCACCCGGCGGTCGTCCCCGTTCACAGCGATCCGTCAGTACTTCATATCAAGGTACTTCATACCGTTACGTCACACCTATAATGCACCGATGCCACACCTATTGTGCACCTACTATGACACACATATTATGTACCAATGACACACTTATGACACACCTGTTGTGCACCTATGACGCACCTATTGTGCAGCCTCTGTGGATATGCAGCCCTCTGTCAACTGACGTGTCGCTTGCACGCTTCACTCGCTTTGAGAGATCAATGCGATGACGGGTTGAGCAAGGAAGACAGGTGGTCTGGTGGCTTGCAAAGCAAAAGAAAGAGAGAGAGAGAGAGAGAGAGGGGTCGGCATGCAGGGAGGTACATTCAACGGTTGTGGCATCGCCGCCCGCCAGCCCTGAAAGCCACCCGACTGGTCCCCACATTTCTCCAGCGCACGTGGATTGCTGCTGCTGCGATCTCCCAATCCCCTTTGGCATCAATGCTCTGACGTGGCAAGCACAGCGCCTCCTTTTCCTGGCCAAAATACGTCGAAATGCGCGCGCCCCTTGCTGCAGGACCTGGTAGGCTTTAGAGTGCATGTGACCAGTTGCAAGCAAAATGATGTTCCATCCACACACTCCGGGCTTTACTGACCCATCATTCAGCCCGTTGGCATCATCCGCCTCCGGGTCGACGAGCTGCTGATGCTCTAGGGCTTGATCTTCCTCCTCTGGCTCCACGAGCGAGTCATCTCCCAATGTCGGGTCTCCCGGCTCCTCATTCTGCGCCCCTCGGTACATCCGCTCAGCACTTGCCCCTCAGGGCGATTCGAATGCCTCACCAAAGATATCGGAACCCTCATTGTTGGCCCTATGACAGGCTAGTCTGCACGCTCACGGTTGGCCCTATGACAGCCTAGTCTGCACGCTCACGGTTGGCCCTATGACAGCCTAGTCTGACAGGCCTACTCTTGAACGCTAGACGGTTGGCCTGCCTATGACAGGCTATACACTTCTGACACGGTTGGCTATGACAGGCTACTTGCTTCAGGATTTGGCGACAGATTGACAAAATCTCACCCCTATCTACACCTGTCCCAACCATCAGAGCCATCAAATTTCGAGCAAGCTCGACAACCTGGTGGCCGGGCAGCGCGGGGTGCTTGTGCGGGTAATCTGTGGAGTCGGCGCGGCAGAGCTCAAGTAACTCACCGCAGAGGCATCAAGGCCAGATAATATTCTGCCGTCTTCTGCCTGCTCTGCTGGCTGTATATGTGCTCCCAGCTCGAAATCCAACTGGGCATGCCGGAACACACCAAGGAATAAAGCCTTATCATGCTGCTGCTAGGGTTCTTCAGATCAACTTCAAGAGGTTGGGGAATCTGCCTGTGGTATGGGCGGATCCAAGAGGACCTCACCAACGCAGAGACTCCGAGGAGTGCAACCGATGTGCCTCCTGCGACTATGGGACTGTGCGGGGCGATACCTCATCGAGCTCTTGCTCAAAAGTGGTGCCCTGGCGCGAAGCTATCCGCTTGGCCAGATCTTCCTGACGCGCAACACTTGCAATACGGCTCCGCAGATCGTCCGCCTGAAGAGCACCGTAATATGACCCACACGAGGTCGAGTGTACGTGAGAAAGCAAACCTCAATTTCAATATCAACACGAGAGTTCTACGTATCGGTAAGCACAGTCAGTGTGTGGCATCTTTGCAATTCGATTGTGTGCACTCGCTAGGGGGAAGCTCTGTCCAAAGAATATATTTCGAGCGACGAGAGCAATTGTTCGACAACAGGGATCGTCGACATGCAATCATTCGTGTAAGAATTCATGCAAGAGCTTCGACAGGGAACAAAAGCATGTCAGCAAAGCTTTCTGGGTGTCGAAAGCGCACACGGCATGTTTCCTTGCAAGCGAAAGGTCTGTAAGCGCGTTTACCTTGTGTGACTCGAGATGTTCATCATGCCTACTATGGAACAGAATGTGGACACAAATGACCTGGCCACATGAAACAGAAGCAGCAGTTGCGTGAGAGATATTCTTGTTCGGGGGAAACACGAAATCCCGGGATGCAAACATGCCTGCACGCGTTTTTTTAAACTTAAACCACAACCATCTTTCCAACTGATAGTCCGATAGTCTGTCAACAACAGAAACTTTACCGGGACATCTATTCCATTTCTGCGAAAAAGTTAAGGTTTGAGGCCAACAAATCTGCTTCAGGCGGAGTTTCAACCGACTACGTCGACTGATAGATCAATGAACCAAGTGGCCACTTGGGTGCAAGTAATGGAAGAGGTGTGCGAGCGAATATAGTTTTGGAATGCTTGCGCATTGATGTGCAAAGTCGCTCTAGCGCCTGGACTCTCTATGATCCTGCGTTTTTTTTGTGTGTGCACGCAAGCAACGTCTTACTTTCTCTAGTTTGCAGCAACGTCTTCCTTCGCGTCTGCGTGCTTGTGAACAAGTGTGCCCAGAAATAATGCGAAAGCCGGGCAGGTTAAGCAAATAAGATGCGACTTACCGATATGAATGCGGCTGCGAATAGTGCTCCTTGTTTGATTCGCATTTGGGGTGAAAGATAATGCGATACAGCAAAAATAACGGAGGGTGAGGAGATGCTTCAAGTGTAACTGGCCACGTACAACAGGGGGATGGGAAGCTGCGTTCGAGATATTATTGTATATGCCTGGCTATAGTGTTTTCTGAACAGGAACGAAAGTGAGACACGCACCCTACATCCAAATTGTACGTGTGGGTTGAGTACTGCTGAACGGTTGCGAATGTGGTTTATATAGATGGAGCGACAACTTGTTCAAAAACGTAAACAAAAGGACTCCCTTCAAGAATTCGAACACGAAAGATCGTCACCTGGAACGTTTCGAATCGATGTTTTCTTTATTCTTAACTTATGATCGAACGACTTAAAAGAGGGAAGATTGGCAAGTCACGAACATGGCGCTATAACACATTGTGAAATTAATAATATATGTTTATAATATCATTAGTACTTTTTCTGCGATTTTCTCGAAACTCGCAACCTGCTTCGAAACGCGAAACGCTTTTCTCACGTCAGTAAAACCTTCAACCAGAAATCTGGCAGCCAGATCTGAACATGCTTCTTAACCTCAGATGGTACATAGATTGTATAAAGTCACAAGGCAGCCTCAGGTGGCTTCATATATGAGTAACTGGAAAAGGCAGCTGCCAGCGTCGTGGGCTACCTCAGATATCGAGACAAAGGCCGAGTAGATACCACTCCCGAAATCGATTGGGAGCAAGTATATTATCGTTAGCAGATACGAATGTGGGTGAATTTAGGATTCTACTCGCTCGGCTGAAGCTGGAAAACAGTTCTCCTAATCAGGCTACTTCGAGACGAACTTGAGTACGGCAGAGCATACTCTCGGAAAGGGCCGCGAAAGTGTCCGTGCTCGACGGTCGGGAGAAACTGTCAGGAAGATGACTTTGACTATTCGGGGAATTCTTCAGTAGGAAGTTGTGTTACAACGCCTTTGACACAAGGCTCGTGGAAGCTCGAGGCTCGCTGTGTAAGCTTCGGTCGATTCCAGCGAGAGTGTGATATGAAGTCATCTTGGAGGTGCGTGCGAGACGACGAAAGTAGCTTGATCCTCGTCAGGAACCTGTGAGATTTACCAAGTTTGTGAATACATACTTGGTGTAGCGCTGGTGTGAAGGCCTGCGCTTCGGCTAGTCGCCCTGAAGATATGAGTATCAAGGTCGCAAATTCAGATGCGGAAGCCTATGCTGCAACAGGACATCTTTCTGTATTTTCGCTTCGGAACTCAGGCTACCGCTTGAAGGAGATATCCCTCTTCAAGTTGTCTGAAAATATTCCGTGTGCACAGGCTGGTAGGGAGCGTGATTATCGTGCTCGCTGTTTCAGAATATGCTTGGCACGCAAGTGTACTGCCGCCGCTCGCTCTTCGCGAGGACCACCCGCGCGCACCGACCATAAAAGGGGTTTATTCCTCAGTGTCATCTGAGACTATTAGTAATGACATATTCTCAAGCAGTGTTATCGATCAGAAACAAGACGACAGGCATGTGACTCGTAGACAACGCCCGCGCACAACGGCCCTCCCAGCTGCACATTCGCCACCGTCGCCTCCAATCGCAGCCTCCAGTCGCCCTTCAAAAGGCAAGAGCAACGATGAGCAACCTCGACGCCACAAGTTTCTGAGAGGGGGAGGGCAGGACGCTCCTCGCCTCCGGCCTGCTGACGAGCTCGTGGATGCCCTCCAGTCGACACGAGATCAAAGCGTATGTGACTTTCGACTTGATGAATCTCGATCTCAAGGCGCGCCTGCCGTCTGCCCTAGTCCTCCCGTGTCACTTCCCGCGCGTACGTTTCTCGGCTGCATATTAGTCGTGTTCGAAGTGCGCACTTCCTTCGCGCAGCTATGCCTCGGGGGCGACGCGCTCTGGAGTCAATGGGATTTGAACTTGCGAAGAAGACAGGGCGCAAGAGACCCCTTGGTAGTCCGGTCGCCGGGTGCGGCAGCAAGTGTTCATGGCCGCAACGCTCCCTAATTCCCCAGCTTTGTGTTCAAACTCAAGGCCGACTCCAGTCGCGAGCATGCATGTGCAATGAAAGGAGCGTGAAACGGGCGTCATTCATGACACACCACGTATGCCCGAAAAGCCAACAGATAGCAGGTGTCATATCCAGCAGGCACAGGCCTGAGGGGAGCAGCAGCACGAAGGTTTATGCACGCAATTGCGCGAAGCCTGGAGCTCTGTGGCTCGTGTCGGCAGACCTTAAGGCTTGGCAAGCCCCTGCCCGCGCTCATGGACTTCGGCTGCCGGCGCTAAGTCCTCTGTCAGCTCGGCACTGAAACCCTAAGGGAGTGTGCACCGGCTTGTGGGAACGCTGTGCCGCAGGGTTATCTGAGGAGCGCGTTCAGAAACAGCGGAAAATCATCGAGGGACGTCTGTTGCAAAAGAAAACCTGGTAGCTCGCCCCTGTGCCTCCTGTCCTACTTCGTGACCTGTGCTTATTGTGACTGAGGAGCCTGGAGCTTCTGGGACTGCCGGCGGCTTCTCCAATAGGTGAACGTTCATGGCATGCTCGTAGAATGTCGTGCCTCGAATTGGCTTGGACCATAGACCTAAACTATTTGCGAGTGCAGATACATTTCCGAGTGCAGATGCCCACTGGTCGGTGCCGCGCAGGTTTGACAAGAGCTGTCAGCGGTGGGGGCTGAGTGGGGAATGGCGCCCGCGCGGACGGAAGATCTACTACGCAGTCATGGTCGCCGCAGAGCTGCAGTTGCTGACGGTATTGCTGGAGGAGATCTTCCCTGTGGTAGACGTCATCATCCTGCAGGTGGCAGCGACAGCAACCCGTTTAAACCTGGTTGAAACCCTAAATCTAGGGTTTGCTGTATACAACCCAGCTCCCAAAAACCAGTTACTGCCCAGGCATTCAGGAGCGCTGGAGCTCATATCGATTCCCATCTGGGCTTCCTCTAGAACCACTCAATGAAGCTGATCCCCACGTGAGGTTGTCCAGCCATCCCCGCCTCAGGTTGCCCCCAGCCCCGTCCTCGAGGACTTGCTTCGCACCCGGATCACCCGGGATGCATGCTCCGTCCAATTGGCGGATGTTGCATGACGTGGCTGGATGGCTTCGGGAGGAGTGCGGGGTGCAGGAGTCACGGCACATGTGGCGGACCGGGCACACTGAGGAGAAGGAGCTACTCTTTCAAAAGTACAACAGGTCGCACTTTCAGAAGGTGCACAGCGCCTTCCCCGGGGGAGTACGATGCGAGCCAAATGAAGGCCAAGCAAGTGAGCAGGTCATGTGGCGCCGTGTTGATGTAGATGAGGCAGGTCATGTGGCGCCGTGTTGATGTAGATGAGGCAGGCATGTGATGTGAGGCAGGTGTGGCATGCGATGATGGCAGGTGGCGCCGTGTTGATGTAGATGAGGCAGGCCATGTGGCGCCGTGTTGATGTGGATGAGGCAGGTCATGTGGCGCCGTGTTGATGTAAGATGAGGCAGGTCATGTGGCGCCGTGTTGATGTACATGAGGCAGGGCATTTGGCGCCGTGTTGATGTACATGAGGCAGGGCATGTGGGTTGGGTGAGGAATGCAGTACACATCGAAGATCAGATACCTGGAGTACGACTTTGCTACGGTTGAGGAGTGTCGACCAGGTGTTACTGGGCCACAGCTGCCGGATAAGCGTTGTAGATGGATGCAGCAGTGGCATGCACGCAATAGTCTCACTCGCGGCGCGGTGCGTGGTTGAGCCTCCCTTCTCCTGAACTTCCGTCAAGCCCGGCTCCATCAGCGCCCCACTCCCAAGACACAGCAGCTCAAGCTCCGTCTTGGTCGGAACTCACGGGTGTGTGGTTCTCCCACGCATGTCTGTGTTACTGACCGTCGGATCCCACGGAGGGGTGTGTGGTCCTCCCACGCATGTCTGTGTAACTGACCGTCGGATCCCACGGAGTGGTGTGTGGTCCTCCCACGCATGTCTGTGCAACTGATGAAGAGGATGGCAGGACTTTGCAACGCCCGTAAGGGGGTGATTCCTCGTCGCAGTCACGAGCCACAACCATGGCCGCCGTCATTGGAATTTGCTCGCCTCCCTCCGTTCCACTTCAAGCTGCATACGCAGTACGCGGGGGGACACGTGGGGAGATACATTGGAGGCACTATGCGGGGGACCCTCGGCCACCCCCTCTGCACGGCGCGCCATTGTGCCCCCTCCGGGTGCAGCACCATCCAGCGGATCGCGGCACTCGCTGACATGCGCGAGGGAGGGGTATGTGGATGTGGGTGGTGGTGGAGACTCAGCTCGACATCGGGGATCATGACATATTTGTGGTGGCTGACCTTGACGAGATGCTCTCCAGGCAGCCTCCTCCCCCTTCCCATCCTCCCCCCCTCCCCTCCTCCTCCCCTCCTCCCCCCTCCCCTGCCGTACTCGTTTCTGTGCGCGCACGTCTGGCTTCTGTGGCTTCTCCTCTGCAGTCAAAACGTTGTCTTCTTGTGGTAAGCATAGAACACCAGGAGCCCACGTATCTCCAGCAAAAGCCCTCCGGTGCCTGAAGCCCTGGGCCACGCAGAGGGTGCGTGTGCCACGTGGCGAGAGTCCTCTCGAAGGGGGGAGGACACGTGGAGAGCGCCGCAAGCCCGCCAGAGAGGGGAGGGGGCCTGGCGGAAAACTAGGGGGGGGTGAGGAGAGTGGAGCGCAGGGAGTTCCTTGACGCCACCAAGCATTGTGTAGTGCACGAGGAGATGGAGGTCCCAGGGGCGGGCTGCTCCAGGGTCACCGCCCTGACTTTTGGCCATAAGGTGCGCGCTGACTTTTGGTCATAAGATGCGCGCTGACTTTTGGCCATAAGGTGCGCGCTGACTTTTGGCCATAAGGTGCGCGCTGACTTTTGGCCATAAGGTGCGCGCTGACTTTTGGCCATAAGGTGCGCGCTGCCTTTTGGTCATAAGGTGCGCGCTGACTTTTGGTCATAAGGTGCGCGCTGACTTTTGGCCATAAGGTGCGCGCTGACTTTTCACGTGTCCACGCCCGTGCGCGCGAGGAGCCGCGCCCGGGGTAGGCGAGCAAGCTGGGGCGGGTGAACGGGGGGAGCAGTACAACTTCCAGTGTACGGCACTGGCTCCGGCCGGGCACTACCACCCCGACCTGACCACCGGGAGATGCCTCCGGGATCTCGGCGGGGAGGAGCTGCGCATGTTCTATGGAGGCGACTGGAACAACCTTTACAAAGTAAGGCCTGTGCCACATCGGTCCTCGCAGCCGTACAGATTGTACCATCGACCTCCCATGACCTGATATGGTGTGTTCGGTCTTAGCCTGTGTTGAGGGCATCCCGCAGCATTAGGGAGTGGGCCAGGACGGCTGCGACAGTGTGAAGGCCGCGGATTGGTGACCGGTGATGTGCAGCAACAACCAATGGCGTTTTACCACAACCCAAACAAAACGATCTTTGAAGTGCACTTTGCATGAGTGCTAGTTCAGGACGGTTTGTGACGGATTGTGGCCGAGCGCGCTGTTGCACATGAGCTCGATGGTCTTACAAACAGAAAGTTTCTGTGGAGAGGGGCGCTGTGCGCAATGCGCAAGGTGATAGTCGGCCTGAGGAAACATGTGAAGGTAGGCACCGGTTGCCCGAGGGTGAGCTGAACGCACCCTAACAGGAAGCAGATTTTAGAATTAGGGTTTCTGGCCCAAAATTCAGGGACATCATACCCCTCAACAACTGGCTTGGGCACGCCGCAACCAATTGCACAACAGCAGCTCGCAGACCAGAACACTAAGAAAACAGGGAGCGGCGGGGAAATGTCTTACGTGCTGGTGTCAGGAAAACTACACGAGGACCTACCGACCAGTGATTCCGCCCGTAAAGTGTACGCCGTGAGTGTTGCAACTTTTCGCCGCGGACCAAGCTCACACTCCGTCCCCCCTCCGCTGATCACCTCCTTGTCGCCGACTCAGCTTGCTCTCCGTTCCTCTTCCACCTATCATTTGCGCTGGATTGACTCGATCTCTATCCCGCCTCCACCAATCACCTCCGCATCATGTGTGCTTGATGAGTGGCAAGGAGGGTGAAAACGCTGGTGCCAGGGGTCGTTTGTAGAGGGAGTGGGGGGAGTGAGGTCAGGAGAGATGCCACAGGAACGCACACGTGCAGCCGGGAGGGAATCGTACCGGGGAAAACGGTGCTCATCATCTGCCCCTTCCCGGCCTATCGCATAGCACATCTCTGCCTCGCGTGTGCAGAGCTCGTGCGGCTTAGTGACAGGCCCATCACCAGCCAAACGTCAGTGCGGAGATAGCATGCCACTCGAGTCGGCCGAGCCTTGAGGGGGAAGGGGGGCAGGTTGGCCGAGCCTGGAGGGGAAGGGGGCAGGTTGGCCGAGCCTGGAGAGGGAAGGGGAGCAGGTTGGCCGAGCCTGGAGGGGGAAGGGGAGCAGGTTGGTCCGGTGGGATGGCACATGATGTCCTTCCTGTCCGACCACTTTCTGCTTTTTAAGCAGTTTACTCGCTCCGGGCCCACCGGCTTCACTGGCAAGTGGCACGCCAAGGTACGTCCCACCATTCCAACATGGTATAATGTGCACTGCATTCTGGTTCCCTGTGCCAAAGCTCCGCGGCTCACACGTTAGGGTAACCCTGAGGTGTGATCAGTTGCTGACGCAAGAGACAGCATATCACAAGCACAATCGAGCTAATTCAAGCGAGCACCCCTGTTTCCTCCGAGGGGGCAGAACTAAGTTGGAAATAGGAATGGCCTTGCTTTAGGGTTTGCTTTTGGCTCAGAGGTGGAACCTCAATGGTCACCCGTACATCTGGTTTATGTGCAAGCAGAGAATTACTGAAAGCACCGGGAGGGGGTGGAATCGAAGGACATGGAGAAAATTATCGAGATGAAGAGGGGGTGCAATGAGTTCGCCAATATCTTCAAGCATGACGCATGGGGCTGCATGCCTTTGCCACACTTGGTGATCCCCGTGGGGCATACAAATATGACTTGGCCTCCATGCCTGCTTGTGTGTTGTGTTGCTCGTGCGCATGCTGCTCAGCATCTCCTGATGAATGCCTTCGCTCATGGTGAGCTCAGATGTCTTTGTAACCATGCCAGTATGTATCCATCGATTATTATTTCAGTTCCTGAACCCTACAATTTTGTCAACCTTGTGTAATATGCAGGAAACTCTCGCATCCGCATTGCGTTTGTTTGACCAAATGTGTGCGTGCATTGATTCTTTGGACATGACTTTGCGTATCCGTGATCAAGAATCTTGCTTGATTGTCTCATTAACGATGATAGTGTACATGTAAACGACTGAGAAGTGCATTTCGATGGGCTAGAAACGCAACAACTCCAATTCTTGCTCTTGTTTATGTGATATGCGTGAGGTGTTTCATCTGTAGTGAGTGCGCACTGTTTGTTGTGGCTCGTGATGTGCTCTCAGATCCGGGAGGAACCGAAGCAATGGCGTCACTTCATAGAGTACGTTGACGTTGTTGATTATCCCGATCCACTTGGTTTGGAATCCTGGGTGCGACGCTGGCTAGAAGATAGACGCGTGTAGAAGCTTTCTTGACACTTGCCGCGGTGTTAATCAGTGTATATGACTCGGATGTAGTTGGTGCCGTGCTTAGGCAGCAGCGCCACTTCTGCCACTCTTAATGAGTGTCTTAAGACAGTGGGAGCAAGGTGCGCCGAGATCTAGCCCATCTGCGCAGTATAGCTCTCGGCCAGAATAACATAGGTACACTTCGTCAGCATGTGACACCTTGTGTAAAACAATAACAAAGAATGTATGGCATAGCATGTGTCTGAGTGCAATGAGGGTGCGCTCCATGTAAGGTGTATGCCTAAACCGACATACCACTCAAATGCCATCAATCTGCTTCCTTCGATGTAAAAAAACGCCATCACGGCGGGCTCTTAGTTTCTTACAAAACGTGTTCGAGACGCATGAATTCACCGAGTTCTTGCGTCCCGGGTAAGTTTCCGAGGCATTGCGCACATCGTTGCTGCCATTATTTGACCCGTTGGCCTCGGAACATTGATGATGTGTGAGAACTTGTACCTTAGGAGAACTTATATATGTCGTCTCAGGTACGTTTCCGAGGCATTCCGCACATTGCTGCTGCCATTGTGTGACCCGTTGGCCTCGGAACATTGCTGACGAGTGATAACTCACCCAGATCTTGCGTCTCGGGCACGGCTCGAGGCAATCCGAGCCTGTCAGCAGCACCCTGCAGGTCGTGGGGTGCACGCACCTCGGACTCCCAACCGTGCGTGGGGCACTCCCGCCCCCTCGCGAGTGATGGTGGTATCTGTGCGTGGGACACTCCCGCCCCCGCGCGCGTGATGGTGGTATCCGTGCGTGCGGTGCTCCCGCCCCCGCGCGCGTGATGGTGGAATCCGCGCAAATGCCTCCCTGGACTGAAAAGTCTGCTGCTAGGGGGGTTCCGCCCCCACCTAGACCGAAAGTTGTGCTGCTAGGGGGCAGGGCTTGCTGCCCCAGGCGTTCGGGCTTGCTGCTAGTGCTAGGGGGGGGGGTCCCATGTTCTATCTCCCCCCCCATCGTCCCATCATCCGCCCCTAGCCAGCGATCGTTCTTGGTCTGCCCAGTAATTCTTCTCGCCATCTTGCTCTAGCCAGCAGATGGGACAACCTGGCCATTGCATTCGATCTATACGGGTCTCGAGATATTGAGAACTAAGATGAGGCCTGGAACGACGCGGTCAATGAGACCGAAGAGCTAGAGCGTGAGTACACCGCCGCGGAGCGGAGTGGGAGGCTTGGGGGGGGCTCACGGGGTGCACGAGTAGGATGATTCGTGTACGAGAATCGTGCGAATTTTGAAGGTCACCAGCACAAGTTGGTTGGCTCTGGTGGCGAGTTTTTTTCGGACCGGATGTTGGCGACGGCGGCGTTGGTCAGCCTGATCCCGACAGCTACAGTGATGACGGCGATGACGGTGAGGACTGCGTTTCTGGTGATGCCCTGGTAGTGCCTACTGTATGGTTTACGATGATGGCGGCTATATCATTATCGAGAGTATCTCATATTGTCTTCTTGTGACGCGTTCGGGCACGTTTATTTCTTTGAGATGAGCGCTACTTACCCGCGGCACTCGCCGTCCTTGCTGCTCTTAAATTGTGCTGGATCCGATACCGCTGTTTAGCCTTTACTCGATCACATGAGCTTTTAGACCCGCGTAGCATGGGCAGCAGATGATTAATAGTGTAGCTAGTGAAATTCGCCACAGGAATCGTCGAGCGACATCCAGACAAGAGCGCGCTCTGAGCATCCCCCCTGGATGGGCTTACACTTGCGGTCAGATGTTCACTTGATGGGCAAGATTACGAGAATAAGTTAACTCAGCCACAACGTGTCCTACACCTTGTCGCCGATTATAGCATGCCCATAATGCGAAAGTGGTGTATGCGGGTTGATTAGAAATGCCGAACCATGACGGGCTTGGTGATTAGTGAACTCTTCTGGCATGGTGCCATAACACTTAGCTAGTCAGGGCGCACGGTGTGCTAGTGTATCGTCTCGCATATTGCGTCACGACACTTAGCTAGACAGGGTGGTGTGCTAGGGTATCTCGCATCGGTGTGCCATAACACGTAGCTAGTCAGGGTGGTGTGTTAGTGTATCTGGCATTGTGCCATAACACTATCAGTGATCAGTAACGCACCATCCGTAGATAATCCGCAGATGATGTGCGCGTATAATACATGTTATATACATGGAATATCCTTGACGCAGTCTTATTATGGATCGGATCGTGCGGTCACAACAACTCTCTCGGGTGGGACCTGCCCACTGTCGAGGTGTCGACTCTACACTCTTCAGTATACCTTTAACTCTTGTCACCTGCAATAGGCGTATGCGAGTGGTCAAAGTGGTCAGGTGAACAGTGCATATAAACACCGGGAAAACGGGAACATCGGGAAACGCAAAAGGTGTATACGAGGGAATACTGATCTACTCAGCATCCATAATTGTGATGCCAATTATGTACAAAGTAGAATGTGTCCCACGTAGTGCATTCGTGGATGGTCGGCCGCCATCGTATACAGCTACGCCCAGGTGGAGATGCACCATATACAGGTACTAGGCCAGTCGATCTAAAGATCTCCACTAGGCCTGCGACCGAATATTTGACGTCATTTTGCGATCGGACGGCACTGACACAATACGATTAGTAACCGACGGAGTTTTATTATAAATTATTCTGACGAATGCAATTCTCTATTATGTGTCTCTGTGAAAGTATATAGTATATTCTGAACACTGCGTCTGCCATGCCATAACGTCGGGGTGGCGTCGCGTCGCGGCACACGTGACACGCGAATGCAGTGGTGAACTCGGAACTGGCGAACTGGCAATGTCATCGTTATCGTTTGGCCGTCGTCAGATCGAATTTTCGTTGGTGTCGCCCGTTGAGATTCGAGCTTTGCTTAGGTATTTAAGTATTTAAGTAAGTAAGTAATTTGCCCTGGTCCGTCCTTATAAAGAGCAGGGGTATATGTTATGGTACATCGATGTAAACTTTGCCGCTGCACAAGATCGATGATCCGTGATAATTTACCCATGATAACTGGCTAAGGTGGTCGGCATGAACCTGTAGACGTGGGGTAGCGAGAACGATGAAGGCTAGCAGCGATTGCACAGGTTATGCCTTGGTAGGCTACCTGCTTGGCAAATGTACCACTGGCACATTTCTGGCCTACACTGCAAACGAACTGATTCCAGGCTCGGTTATTTAGGGTTCGATTCCAGGATCGGTTGTTTGGGGTAGGCCAAACCGACGCACTACCACTGTCACTGCAGTAGATGTCGATGGTTGTGTCAGGGGGCACGATAGACTGGCAATTACCCCCATCAGATGAGGGGGGCATCCGATTCGGATTATCGGTATATTTTGGGGAATCGTGATAAAGAATCTGAGATCGTGGATGAAGAATGCAAGATCGGTAAGTGTAATCTCTCTGGCAGAATCGTGATCGATAGTGGAATCATTAGATACGATTATGACAGAATCAACGGTGTTGATAAGATACCGTGATAGATGACGACCGAGATGACATTTATGGCGGTGCAGGTTGGGGAAAAACAGGGATTCCTGTAGTGTGAAACTAGCCGACCCAACATGTATCCTGTGGTATATAATGGAGAAACACGAGTTCCTCGGGAGCTTGGTTACATATTAAGAAATATTTTTGTAACAATTTATTGAAGGGATTTATTGAACAATCACGGTTTGTGATATATATCGATTTATGTCCGTTTCGTTACTCTATAACTTCGTATATGCATTCGTATTGTTGCAAATTGCAGCTCGCCCTATATTTATGCAATGGAGGAATCGTCGTGGGCTCACACCTCAGCTCCCGTCACGATATGTAAGCTATGGTTGTAGGTCTTTGCAGCTTACTGGCAACCCGATTAGTTCGTGGCAGTGATCGACGAGAGATGATGGTTGTTCATCCGCTGCTCGTAGGTTGCTATGCTGTTTGTGCTGAGTTTGGGTCGGCTCATAGCTGTATTCTAACGAAACTGCATACCGCAAGCAATACACATGTGGACATCCTATAAGTTCATATTGCAGTATATGAACATGATCAGTCATCTTCAATACGTCAAAGCAGATATATTTTATTGGATACTCCACATTTGAAGACTTGATGAATATTTACATCGAATAAAATTGGGCTGCATCATACAGCTAACACAGAAATATTCAAAAAAGTTTTGATGTTTCAGATCTTTGATTGTATCCCAAATATCTTGAAGAACACGAAGGCACAGGTCTGATGGACAGATCCCTGGTGCTCAGAGGAACACCACTTGCCTTATCGATGAAACTAGTATAAGTGTACAGATCCAGAAGCCGGTCCACTGTGCAGGTCACGGAGTCCTTTACTTTGTTCCATGGCTCGAGTATTCTTTGTTGCAATTCTTGTTCTAAAGTGGGCTTGCCAAGCTTCTGGCAGGCCATCAGAGACGAACCTTCCAAGAGGTTGGCGATTTTGCTTCCCTCTGTATGGTGGTCTCAAAAGACAATTGTTCTTCAACACTTCCCTTAGTACGGTGGTCTCAGTGGATGCTGCAACCACTTCTGTATGTTGCAAAGGCATTTTCCACTCTCACCTCTATCCTATTTTCGGCCCGTTACATACCGGCCGACACTCACGGTAGTAAATCTCCTTTGTATAAAACTTCTTTCACCTACCGCATCTGGGTCTCAGAGCCATAGTGCTCTCTGCTCCAAAATGTAGTGGTGACGCTCACTCTCAACGCGAAAGCCCATAGCATTCTTCCTGGCTTTGGACTTTGGACATCATCACCCTTTCTACCGGAGGCCACAACAGCCTTTGCCAAGCAAGGCCACCTCCCAAAAGATGGCACCCTGCCGAGCGTCAGAAGGGGGAGAACGCCCTATGCAGCGCCTCCCTCCGTGACTAGTAATGTCCAACGATGCTCTGGTGCCCCGAGTACACATATTTAGGTGTGTTGAAAAGTCGAGCCACCCCGAATGTCAAAACCGCGAACGCAAATACTGAGCAGCACTTTCTCAACGGTGGACGCAACGCTTTCGTATTCCTGGCAGACAAGTGTCCTACGTCACGTATTGCTCAGATATTACCTCTGCCACAGATATTACCTCTGCAAATTCTTGTTAGTAGGAACCGTCGATCCAGGTAAAACCGCTGCGTCCATAAGGAGTCAGGCATCAGCCTGCCCACCGTGGTTCCCGTGCCAGATATCATCCCCCTCGGTCTGGCCCGGTATAGGTGTGCCCGCTGCCTCCCCGTTACAAGGCAGCATATCGGAGTCCTCGTCTTTGGTCCCCGAGGGAGCGCCGATGGCGGGAAGCGGGAGTACTGGCTTTTGCGCGTCTTTGCCACCGTCGTCCGACATGAGCTGAGCGAACATTATGGTCCGTTCCTCGAACACCTGCTCAGCACGGCACACTTGCATTGCTTTAGCGAATCTGCCTCCGTTTGACCGGAACATCCCGTGATATATTCCGAGCAGCATTGTGGCGTCTGGCGCCTCATCCATCGCTTACAAGAGTAACAGGCAGAAGAAGAAAAAAATTGCAGCGCGTCGTGAGGACTCGCACAAGAGGCAGCCGCAGAGAAGGGATGCCCCGAGCTTGGTGGCCAGGAATCAGCCTGCTTGAGCCCTTCAGATACCAAGTTGAGCTGTGGACGGCTTTGAGGTGCAAAGAAAAAAAAAAGCAAGAGAAGTACAAGGGATTCCAAATCTCTCACCTGGTCAATTTTATCGGCGAGGCTATTTTCAAAGCAGTCGAGTTGCTTCTGAATTAGCACAAGGTCGCGAGACTCTGGCGGCTTGTAAAGCTTGAAGAGCATCGTCACAAATTCGTGCAGGTGCACGTCTCCGCTTTTGTCGATGTCGATGATATCGAAGGCGCTCTCGAGGGATTCGCGGCTCAGCCCGATTTTCTCGAGCAGGGGGATCCCGACGCCCTCGAATTCTTTGCGAGATATCGTGCCGCTGCCATCCTCGTCCATATGCGCTACTTCCTCGTTCACCTTGACGCGAAGAATCTTCTCCTTCTCCGTCGTCGTAGTGTCTGCTACCACCTGCAATGCCAGTCACCGGGGTACGCATTATCGTGACACCATCGCAGCCGCCGCGATATGCAGTCAGGGGAGCAACTCTGTTGCGAGGTGCCCGGCAGTGCGTAGCGTACATAGGTTGTCTCAGGCGCCAGCACCCTAAGAACTTTGGCGGTAACACGAGCACGAATGGCGTTGGTATTCCAGGCCACGTTCGTAACAGTCCTGCGTTACCTATCAAACTTGCTCCTCTGACTACGAGTGGCGCAGAGGACACCATCAGTGAATCCACACGAAACAGGGCAGCGAAAATATATAAGATATAATATAATCTGGCGCACTTTCACTGCCAAATCGTCTGGCCTCAAAGAAACACTGCAGAACAAGGTACCTCGCACAGCACTCCGATGAGCATGTTGAGAATGGTGAAGGCGCCGATAATCATGAAGAGGATGCAGAGCCAGCCGATGTAGGGGGTGTCGTCCATGCACGCGCGGATAATCATGAAGGTATCATCGAAAACAAGAATCTGCATAAGGGTCAGGAAGGAGCTCGGGATATTCCCGAAGTACTCCTCCATGTCTATGTCGTGGGGCGTCTTATTTGAATTCTTCCCCCACTGCGTAAAGATGATTCCGAAGACATACATGATGCCGATAATAAGCACGAAGGTACTGCTCACAGATCGAATTGCAGCCGCCATACTCTTCACCATCATCCCCAGCTCTGGTACCATTCGGAACACGCGGCTGATCCTCAGGAGCCTCATGAGGCGCAGCGTGGACAGTTTGGACAAATCTAACTCGCCCCCGGCGACGCCGAGAATCCACGTCTCAACCACCATCATTAGGACGAGAGTTAAGTCGAAAAGATTCCAATATTTCAGAACTGGGTCCTTAAAGAAATCGGCAGCTTTTTTGTATGCGAGCAGGCGTATGATGATTTCCGAGGTGAAGCATACGCAAAATACGTTATCTACTGCCACGAAAACATCACTGGGGACCTTGCTCTCATCGTTGTTCTCGGGATTGTAATCCACGTCAACCCCGATCCAACAAGCGTTGAATATGATGACCACCAGTGCCCACGTCTCGAAGCGCCAATCTTTGGACACCACGGCAAAAATGGTTTCATTCAGCAGGGCTTTATGTTCCGCAAGCGCTTTGTTCTCTTGGCTCGACTGCGAGGGGCTCGGCGGCGTGTGCAAGTTGGGGGTTCCCTCCTTAAAGGAGCTCAACTCATTCGCTCCCGACATTCCGTTCGTTCCCTTTTCCCCGGGCGAATCTGCTTTCAACCCCCCCCCCGCAGTTCCCCACCACATGCGAGCTTATTGCTTCTCCACAATACGTTTCCTTGAGAGCATCTGCTCCGTCCTTTCGTGCACCGTTCCTCGCCAGATGCGTGCATTCCCCCGCGCCACATACATGTGGTTTGCATAACAGCTAGCGACCACGGATATGAGCGCGAAAATTCGGCCGCACCTCTACCACAAAGTAGTTTACAATTCTGAAAAGTTTGTGAAAATTAAATGCTTCTCCGGAACGCTCTCTCCGGGGGTTATCACTAATGTCGTACGCGAAAGTGAAGGTTGTGTTGGGGCCGCTCACAGAAACTATCAATTTGAGAAATTGACGTGAGAAACGAAAACGTTGTGCTTCAGCACAATCTATTCTCCGCCCCACGCGTTAAGTGAGATAAAAGTGCCGCCTCAGGTCCACTCAAGCGCCTTCTACGTTCAGCGCTAAGGAACGAAATAGTGCCAGTTTGTGGAGAAGTCTGCCAAGTGGGAGCGCCTCCGCGGCCAGCCCAGCCGTGCACTCCCTGGGGAGTTGAGGCAAAAGCAAAGAAATCGGATATTCTTTGCTGTACCTCTTGCAACGAACAGGTCACGTGGACGTGGAGGGAACGCGCAGATTGGCTGAAAGCTTTTCGACGTTTGTGCAGAAGCCAGGACATGCAAAAGGTCTCAGGCGTGCAGATAGATACTCGCCTCCACTGGGACTCAGCTATGTAGGGCAGCCCCCTTTTGCGCGTGGTGGGTACGTATGATACAAAATCGAGCAGTTAGGTTGAAGAGCATTCGACGATTTTGCCCGGAAACTGAAACGTAGGAAAAACACCACTTGGAAAGAAACTTTGGACACATCTTCAAGCTCGCAGTAGTTTAACACAAGAATTTCCCCCTAGCGCTGTTTATTATCCAGCTGGTGCAACCGGAAAAAATACAGTCTGGTTTAAAGGTCCACTCGCATTCTAGAGGCATTATTTTTGTCCCCGACAGCTGCACACAGATGAACAGACAGACAATTCTACTCAACCTAAAAGCACCGCTATTCCCAAAAATTCCCCACGTTTTCTCTACAAGCTGAAGTGAGGACTGGAAGTTGATTTCAGGAAGAACATTCTCGGAACACGAGCCTCCGAAGACGGCACATCAAATAAAAAGCAAAACCACAAGCATAGCAAACCTCAGAAACTGCGAACTCTCGGCTTGACGCGAAAATTATCTCTCAATAGACCACCTTTGAGTGGTGGGGCTAGCGCCTTTTCCCTCAACGCGTTATTATTGTTTATGGTTCTGGGTTTCTGAGGTCTCTGCAGTGGACGCCGCGAGAAAGCCCTTCATAAAGGGGGCCGTGTCGCGTTCAACATAAAGGTTTGCCACTGATTCCATATGTGTGGAATGTCAAAAAGTGTACCTAACGCAAAACGGGGGAGCTTAAGTATACCTGGAGAGGTAGGTATGACTTTTGCCATGTTTGGAAAAGCCTTAGTCTACCACGGCATTTTGTCTGTGCGTATAACTTGTGTTGAAATGGAATAGAAGATTCATGTACCACTAGCTCACACCCACTGAAAATCGCTGAGAGTGGTCATCTCCTGTGCGCATGCCTGCTGCAAATCCCTGCGCGCTCAAGTAGACAGCCTGCAAGTAGCCTAGCCTAACACAGACGAAAAATCTGGATGAGAGTCTTCGAGTCAGAGAGCCAAAAACAAAACACATTCGAGTTGGAGTTCCAGTTCATCGACAGTCGGAATGTCGATGTCGCTGTCGTGCCTCGCGACGGGCGCGCTGGAACTGGAAATGGAAAGTAGTTTCCGTCTCAATCGCGAGAAAATTTCTATGCGAGGTGACGGTCATGACATACTCTTGTCCCCAGAGTTTCTCCGAGCGCGGCCGCCCGCGCGGCCGCGAGGGTCGACGTTACAGTTGATCGAAGAGGCTCGGAGAAACTCTGGCATTAGTTGGCAGAAGCGCTTCAATGCCCGTTTTCGCTCTCTCTTTTCCACGGAACAGGTTCACGAAAAACAGCCTCAAGGGCTGATAAGATAATTTATTGCAAGTTGTGTAGTTAATGATTTGAAGAAAGCTCGCCGGAATATTGAAGGTAAGGCATCTAACTACTATTTCTTCTTGCTCGCTTGCCGGAACGGGAGGCCGTCTAGGGCGGGCCCTTTAATAGGCATGGCGGATAGGGTACTTTCGCAGATTTGCGCAAGCTAACCGTGGACAAGATGATTGATTAAACGGTGTAGACTTCACGGAATGGAGCAATCTCGACGGCATCTTGAAGGTATGGTATCTAGTTAATAATTTTCTCTGCTCGCTTGCGGCGAACGGGAGGCTTCTATGGCTATTATCCCGAGGTCCTTGTGACAGGACCTAGAACCCTTTAGGTCCTCTCACAAGGACCTGGATGCCATATTTTTTTCACCCGGCTTCTTGATGGTCTAAGTGGCTATCCTCCGGTTTGTAACATCCTTGGGACTTGAGCTAAGTGTTGAATTTGACACTGTGACACCCGAAACTGTCACATGTCACTTCCTATAGTAAGCTAGGTGACCGTCACCAGTAGTAGTGAAACACCCGTTAGGTATTTATGTATGCCTCCCTTTTATCAATCACACTTTATCGTTCTGACTCCGGAAACCCCGCAACTCGGAATTTATATTAACTATTAGATATATTCACCGGACCGGTATATCTAACAGGTTTGGCCCCACTTGCGCTTTGTTCAGCCACTGCGAGATTGCCACTATGAGTGGCTAAGCTCGGACGCCTGGGATGGAGTGAGGCGCTCCGCGCGTGAGAGTGCCGGCAGTCACGGGTATGGCCTAAATTTTATGGGTTGATTTACGGCACGCCGCAGCGCTTGGAGGACATTTTTTTCTTGCGAGATTTGACGTTGGACTGGTTTACGTTTTCTGGTTGGGTCCCACACCGTTGCGTATCGGCCGCCTACTCCACACGACTTCCCGGAATTATTTGAATTCTCACGGCTGCTGTATCGGCGACCCGCACGTTTCTTGGCCGCCCACGACTGCCACATCTCTCACGTTCCATTGCCTCGCTCCGCCCCTTCAGTCCTTTTCATCATGGTTGCTTCCACTCGAGCCACCGCTAGCATGGCGTATCGCCGACGCGCATTATCCACGATTTTTGATTCAGAGGCTACGAGACACGCGAACACTCCAGCCACGCTCCGCCGGCGGCACAGCCGGCTGCCAATTCAGCAGGGGTTGCGTTCCTGGCTTCGGTGCGCACCCTTCAGAGGGAGCACTTCGACATGAAGGTGTCGAAGTCCGTTCGTCAGAAGTTGTTCGAGGACAAGAACGGGAGATTTTCCGGGGCGGAGGTCCACGCGTCCACGCTCTTCGTCAGGATGGTCTCTGCGTTGCAGACAGCTTTCGTCACGGAGGACATGGGCTTTGCTCCCCTTTTCTTGCTGGGCAATGCTACCCTCCCCATCCGCGTGGAAGCCAACGACTTGCTTCTCTCCACGCTCGAGCTGATGGTTGACCCCTCGTCACCCGCAGCGGACTGGATGGACTCCTCGCACTCCGGCTTCCCGACCGACGGTAAGCGTGTCCTGCTTGACGAGTTTGCCCGCCGCATGATCCCGACGGGTGACCCCTTTCAGGGACAAGCAGTCATGTTGGGCATTCGTATTTCTGCGGGTGTGGACCCCCATGACGCGATCGGGGATTTCAACGCCGCGCTGAAAGCTGCGAGGACGAGGGCCACACTCCTGGACGAGGACGTCAAGGCCCTCTTCATCAAGGCGTTGGACACCGTCTTCTACCAGCCGGTGGTGTCCCGTCTCCTTCTTCACGATCAACGAGCCGCCCATGACCTTCTCACCATCCAGAAATGGGTGCGTGAATGCTACGCCGCGCACGTGAAGGCGGGAACCGCCACTCCATCTGCCCACAGGTATTCACATGGGACGCATTTCATGGAGAGGAGCGACGGCGACGCCGATGGTCCGGGTGAGCTCGCCGACCTACGCACCATGGTCTCGGACTTGAAGAAACAACTAGCCGCATTTGTCGCACCCGACCGGTCCGAGCCGTCCCCGCGCGGGTACACTCCGCATGAAGAACAGGTTCGCGGCCGCGCCCCTCCCCAAAGGCGGAAATTGGTCGCAATCGGTCTCCAAGAAGGTGGCCTTCCATCGCGACACCGGTGCGACCATCCCCTACTGCCAGAACCAGGTGTGCGCGAAGGGGAAGGCGCGGCATTGGCACCGCGACTGCCCACACGGGGGCAGGAACGGAATTTCGGCTTACGCGTTCGCTGAGGAGGCCGAGAACTCGGTGTTGGCGGCCAAGTTCCAGCACGCCATCGACCACGACGACGCTGAGAAGTTCGACGCCCTTTGCATGCTCGCGGGCGGCAAGCCGGACATCTTCGCCGACCTCTCCGCGTGCTCTTTCTGCGAGGAGGACGGTGAGGCGTTGGTGTACGCCATCACTGAGTTCACGGACTTGGCACGCAGCGCTGGGACATCTACTTTCAACGTCAACACCTTCACCGCCAACATGCCGGTGGTGTCGGAGACGGCCAAGCACTCTCCCGCCGCGTCGGTTGAGTCGGACGAGGAGTGGACCGGCCCGCCCAACCCCGTGTGCCCGCCCGTCACCCGCACGTTCGCTGACTTCATCGCGAGCACGGGAATCACGGCGGGGGCGCCCGACGAACCGTCCGTGAACATGAACATGCTCTCCGCTGTCGAGGTGCCGGAGAGCGGCGTTGGCTACGAGCCCGAGGCGTACGCATCGGGTGACTCCGACGACGAGGGCGCTCCGGTTGAGCATGCGCCGCCACGGTATGGCTGTGGGAGGAGCATTCCCGGTTTGGGTCGCTCTTTCTTAACTTATTCCTTGGTGTGCGCACTCTTTGTCATTTGTGCTGCCGCCGCGCCACCCACCGCGTCCGGTGTCGGTGGTGCTAATGCACACGCATGCGCGGCTCCACCGGTCGGTGGTGCTGCATGGGCTGCCTCGGCAGTCCCAACTACGGCGACTGCGCCGCCTGCTCCTTTCCATGGCATGTTGGGCGACGCGGTGGGTGGTGCAGTGCCAGATGTTTGTTATACCACCGCAGAGACAGGCGCGGTATCGAGTACTAGAATGTCCTAGTGACACAGTGAAAACGCTGAACGCCGTAGGGTTTGAGCGAGGCAATCGGGTATATCAAAAGATAGAAATGAATACACGACTCTCAGGCTATCTAAGCTCTGAGGCCGTCACTAGGCAATCATATCGTGTGTCACAGTCTAAGCTACCGAAGTCGAACTACTGAGTACAGGTAGGAAGTCACTGTACTGTCACTGTCACTGCCATACGTCATACGTGATACTGAACTACTGAATCTCAGCACACCACCTCGGCTGAGGTGGCACAAGAATGTGAAACAGGTAGCTAATGCAAACTAAGAGGTCCCCGTCCACGGATCATTGGAACAACATCAACCAAAGGGCCGACCTGCCGCCATCCCCGCTTCCGGCTAACCCTCTAAACCGAATGCTAAAGTACTAGTATATGCATGCCAACTAGGTGGACTGCCACAAGGATATGAAAATAGTGACTGGTCTCCGCCAGATCTCGCTCCCCGATAGACACTCTCATCTGATGCTGCTCAGCTCGACGGTCAACCAGTACTCGAGGTCATAGAAGATGTCAAAGAGGTATAGGACGTAGTCAAAGGCCAGAATCCAGTCAGATGTGCTTAAGGTCAGAGTAGAGCCGTCGGTGCGCTAAGGTCTCATAGGGCAGGTCATAGGTACCAGTCTGTCCACGAACACAAAGTCCAGTCCAGAAGGGCACCACGTCAAAGGGCATCAATCCAGTCAGACCAGAAAGACCCCTTGCCCGACCGCTGCCGGCTTATAGGCCTGCAGCTCAGTCGGACAGAGGACCAGAGAACCTAGGAGTCACCCGCACCACTGGGGTGCGGGCGGATCACGTCCATGAAGGACTCGATCATGCCGATGATCACCCGCACCTTGTCCTTGAGCCCAGGAAGAGGTTTGGTGAAGATATCAGCCAGGTTGAGCAAGGTGTTGATGTAAACAGGCACTAGGTACCCAGCACACACCCACCCCCGAAAGCAGTGAAAACGGATCAACACATGCTTAATCTTGGTGGATAGCATGACATTCCTCAGAATGGAGGAGGCCGCCTGGTTGTCACAGGCCCCAGAAACGGCCATTTTGGCCCCCGGCGAGCACCCAAATTAAAATTTCTCATCATTTCTTCCACTAAGTAGTTCGTGATGGTCCTTGAAAGGTCCCACAAAGTTCAAACGCGCGATTCGGATACCTAACTGAAATCCTATAGCCCCGCGCACGCAAAATGGCCCGCTCAGGCCCCAGAAACGGCCATTTTGGCCCCCGGCGAGCACCCAAATTAAAATTTCACATCATTTCTTCCACGAAGTAGTTCGTGATGGTCCTTGAAAGGTCCCACGAACTTCAAACGCGCGATTCGGATACCTAACTGAAATCCTATAGCCCCGCGCACGCAAAATGGCCTGCTCAGGCCCCTAGATCTCCTTCTGGCTCCGGCAGTGCACCACTTTCTGGTGGTGTACTGAGATGTACTTTGACCTCAACACGGTCTTCAATCTGGTTTGATTTACTTTGACAACTTTATATTCTTCAATCTGACTTGCTGGTGCAGACTCTTTCAGTAGTTTAGCAGGACACTCAATTGCCTGTATGCTTTTGCTTTTGTACTAGCTAGAGGGTTCCAATTTGTGTATCAGAATGGCACAGTTGGATTAGCAGTTAGGACCTGTCACCCTGACTCCCGGGCGGGCGGGTGTGGGAAACTTTTTGAATTGGTAGACTCGGAGCCCGAAGTTCTCGCAGAATGAAGTGAAGTGAACTGTCGCAGCTTATTTCAAAAGCTCCGAAAGTCTCTTCATCTTCACGGGCTCCGCCCAAGCGACACAAGCCTTGCAAACTGGACATCTGTGTCGCATGCTCCGCATGGACACCGATGT
Source organism: Cymbomonas tetramitiformis (assembly GCA_001247695.2). Classification (NCBI taxonomy): domain Eukaryota; kingdom Viridiplantae; phylum Chlorophyta; class Pyramimonadophyceae; order Pyramimonadales; family Pyramimonadaceae; genus Cymbomonas; species Cymbomonas tetramitiformis. Next base: position 32,486 of record LGRX02033836.1, on the reverse strand, counting down.
CGCTCAACCAATCAGAAAGCACTTCTGTGTTCCGGCTCTGCCTGAACACAGATCTGACTCGACTGTCACGGTTCCCCCGTGACTCCGTAGCCAATCAGAACACAGAGAAGTCGACCCCGCGGATTGCTCGGCTCTGCCTTGAGAAATCCTCGGGAGAAAATCCGCAAAAAATTCACAAGTCCTCGTCGAGCCTCGGGCTCATTTTTTGCAAGCAGAAATTTTCTCCCCCGTACTTCCAAAATAATTTAGAAATAAATTTCTCAATTATTTACACAAGTACTTCCCAGGGAGATAATTTCCGAGACATGGGTGGTGCTCAGAAGCACCTTTGATTCACAACAGACTTTGAGGACTTCCGGGGAGGTGGTCTGCAACCAGGGTTGCTGAGGAGTCAGCCCAACTGCAGGCCTCACGGCTTCTGCAAGTTCCTTCCTCCCAACTGGCTGGCGCTTCAGCTACCCAACCGCCGAAGCTGTTTGCTGCCAGACTTGTGCTTACTCAAGCACTTCCACTTACATTCAATCTGTCTCATCCTGGCAGCTAACCTCTTCGGCAGCTCCAGCCTCCGAGCCTTTGTCAGCTGTTCATACCTCTGGTATGCATTGGAGACCCAGTCCCCTTGCAGCTTGATCAAAAGGTGGTCCACCCCGAGGTTAAAGGCCACCGTGGCCCCCCCCCTCCGAAAACTGTGACCCGAGTATTTACTCGGGTCCAGACCGATCTTCCGGATCAGCTTCTTCATCTCCCCCACGAACACTCCGTGTGTCATGGGCACAGTCCTGCCCCTTGACTTCCACAGGAAAGCCGGGCTCTCCGGCTCTGCCGGTGTTAGCTCAAAACACTTGGCTAAGGCCCGTTTTCCGGGCGGGCGGGTGCCCTAGAAACTTACACTTCTGACTCTCCTAGCCAGTCACCACCCACAGTGTTGGGGTGGTGTGCTGGAATCTGTATAGGGAGCCCTGACTGGGAGTCCCTATGACAGACCCCTAGGCCAACTCTGGACTGCTGACTGATCTGTAGGCTCGTGCTGTGACACACGCTGTGTCACAGGTTGTCCTCGGTTCTAGGGTCGGAGCCCGGCAGTGTGAAATGTACTAGCATTCATGAAGATTTACTGTTGCGCTAGCAACGATGCCGCGAGAGCGCTTGCCAACTCGATACAAACTTCTGGCTGCACAGCCTCCGTAACCGGAGTAGCCGGAATAGCATCCATGCCTAAAGCTGCCGCGACATCATCCAATTCCATTTGGTCATCACCGACATTGGCCTTTTGTTGTTAGGGCCTTCACAATGCACCGATCGGGCTTTACATCCCGGTACACCCGTCCCCTCCACCGCTGTATTGGGATGCACCACCGTCGCCGGACTACTCGCCGGGCCCGACTACTGACGAGGAGGGCGGGGAAGATCCCTCGCACGACGATCGAGACCTTTCAGATTTCTTCTGGAGCTCTACGAATGATCCAATCACGGCATCGGCATCTTCAATTCACGGCACCATGACTGTGCTGCGGGCCGGCACAGCAGTGCCACCGCCAACTAGTGGCTAGGAAGTTAATCATGCCGCTCCTGCACAGTGAGATTGACCGTAGCTGTATGTGCAGAAGGGTCCGATCACGGACCGGTTTCAGGTTTACAACTCTTGACCGGGAACCGCCCTGCCAGAAAGGACAGGCCTTCCCTTAGAGCCCAATTTCCACCGTTGTAGATGGTGTTTGTTCACAGGTTTCACTTTCGGCTAGCCAGTCACCACACTAGGTGGTGTGCTGGAACAGTCACACCGCTCGCTTTGTGACTCTTCCTATAGTAGTGTGTATGACTGTCACCCGAACCCAAACCCTAACTGTTTATGCCCGTTATATCGGGTTAACTTATCAACTTTATTACATTCTGAGAAAACTTATCACTGAGTGAATATATCCCGAGTCCTAGGGGTATATCCAACAATGTTGCCACGCCCACTTCGCCCCTCACCATCGTTCCTTTTGAGCCATTCCCGATGCGCTCAATCGCGCCCCCTTACCGCATTTTTCACCTTCCACCTCCCCACCCCCTTCTCATCGACGCATTCGCTCTGGTGGTGCCAGGCTACTTTTGGCTTTGGCACCTACCGCACAGGAGTTGGTTGATTTATCGCCTGGATGCCCCTCGACATCTTCGAGAACACCGCCGCCACCACTCAGTGAAAGCACGATCACATCGCAACCAGCTGCAGCAAACCAATTCTAGACTTAGCCACATCTCACTTGCAGAGTAGCGACACATCTTGCTGACTGTTAGCTGGACTGAAATGGTCCCCTGGACTCTGACTTAAAGTGACATTGGGTTTAGGTTTTAGGGTTTGCTTGCTCTGGGATGGCCACTCACACCTTCGGGGTGAGGTGGTGTCACGGGGAAGCCGATTTCCCCCCCACTGTATGGGGGCCTGCTTCTCCTTGCTTCACCCCTCACTGTGTGTGGCACGTGTCACCCGTGACAGTGCCCTCGCACCGTTAGCCTTCCTAGTTAGACAGTCCGTGTTTATGTCTAACCAGTTTTATGCTATTCCGTTCCGAGCACCCGGCACTGTGTTTTCTGTGACTGAACTGTATATATATATATATACCTTATATATATATCCCGATATCACTCTTTCTGTCAAACTTTGAGTAACTGTAAAAATGATATCGATATATATGATATCTGAACAACTTATAATCTTAATTATCGACCGATATGAGTAACTAGGTAAATTGCTATCGATCGATATGAGTAACTAGGTAAATTGTTATCGATCAATAGTTAAAAAAATCCTACTATCGATAATCGATTTTGATAACGATACCAACCCAAAATCAGGTCGATATATCGATATCTCAACAAAGGTTGCAAGTAGAACACAGTAAAGGGCAAACTAGTCACATCAGATTGAACTGGAATAACTTACATATTACATGTATTTGGTATTTATTGAAGCCATCATGGAGTGTTCTAGTGGCTACTATCCTTAATCCAGATTCTCCCACAAGGATCTAGCGGGAATGGCCATGGCGACCTCATATTTTGGCTAGAGTAGTCCAACCTATGCTTGTGGGTAATATTTATGACCTATTTGAATTATCTATCATGTTGGTTTGCTTGAAATATCAATTCTTGATCATTGTTTCGAGGCGTGGTTTGGGGGGGTTGATTTTACAAAAAATAAATAAAATCCTAGGTCCTCCCACAAGGATCTAAAACATTGGCACCTATAGGCCTCACTACACGGGCTCATGATGGTTCATATCATGTCGACCTGCGAGGTAATGGCCAAAATATGATGTGTAACTAGCACAACTACTCACAACTATTATTTGGGACTCGCTTCCGGTGGACCTCAACATCCCACATGTGCCGCGGAGCAATTTCTCACCAAATCTACGTCGGAAACTCGCATTGTAAAATCTCTAGCGGTAGTTCTAATCGTTCAAAAATTCTCCAAAAATTTTCAATGAGACTCGGAGGTCATGTGAAAGTACTGAGGTGTTCACCAAGGCAATGATCTTAGCTTCACAGCCTAAAATGGATCAAGACTTACGCGCAAAATGCAAAAATATCCCCATACTTAAGGAATGTATATATCTTACCCATGTGACCGCGTTTATGTGATGTGGTCAATATAAACGATCTAAATCGTATTTTCACCTAAATATGATTGGTATATGGCAATAGCTTAAGATACATTATATCCATGGCGGCATGGGATCGATATACTATTGGCGAAAAATTCCGGAAGATACGCGTCCGTTTTGCAATGTTTTCAAAATTTCTCACTTCAAAATCCACTAGGGCAGGTCATAAATGCATTTGCTGTGAGTATATAAAGCGAGTTCTGGTCAAACCAATCATCATAGCATATACTTTAGGTCCCATGTGGAATATATTCTGGGATGCCGGCCTCCCAAAAGCTCATTGGGCGCCGGAAAACATTCTTGAAAAAGTGATCCTTGTGGGAGGATCTAGAGCGTTCCTCTAGAGCGTTCTAGATCCTCCCACAAGGATCTCGGGATAGTAGCCAGCTAGTGTCCCCTCAGTTACTCTCTTTCTCAAGTCTGAGTGCATCTGTGACGCTTGATTCCAGTTCCGCGCTTCCCCATCAAGTTCATGTTCCCCATCATGTTCGTTCTGAGTTTGGGGCAGAGATTTTTATTGTGGCTTTAGATGTTTATTGTGGCTTTATTGTGATGCCCGATGGTCGAATAGATCTTGGGATCACCTATATACGCACATGATTGGTCGTTTCCGACTAAGGATACAAGTCATTCCAACATCAATTCGACCAAGTCATGGGATCCATGACGCATGAGTGTCGTCCCTTGCCCTGGTCAAATTATTGATATTTTCGATATCTGCCTGATTTCGCGACGATATCGGGATTCAGCGACGGCGCATATCGATAACACGCGAAAAATCTGATATCGATAAATCGATACAAAAAAACTCAAAACACTATCGATTGATATGAGTAAGTACCCAAAATCATATCGATCGATATGAGTAAGTACCCGATATGATATCGATTGATATGATATTTTTCGATAACGCTAAAAAACTATCGATCGATGAGTAACGATATTTTCGATATATCGATATATCGGGATATCGAACTATCGATACCGTCCCTTGATCTGAGGGACAGACAGACAGACAAGCAAGATGCAAGTGACACTACACGGCGAGGGGTGACACAGGAAGAGACAGTCACCCCCAATTTAGGGGGGGGCGAAAGTCAGTCTCTCCATGATAAACCGGTTTTGGAAGTGAAGAGTAGAGAAAGGTTTCCATTTCCTCATATTCCTGTAGTGTGGAGTATTTGATGTCTATGGAGTAACCATATTTTGACAGTAAATAGCTCACTCGTTTGAACCAGTTTCTGCTTTTGTCTGCGGCTTTTTTGAAGGGAAGGTGACCAGAGAGGGGTGAACCCTGGATTTTAAGCTCCCTCACTTCTCTTTCCATGATATAACTTGCCATTCTGGTCCACGTGCTGTTATTGTCCCTATACATATGTCGATATGTGCATGTGTGGTTACTACCCAAATTCCCAGTCCTACCACAAGGACTACCGCGCGATGCTTGCTACGATCTTTGTTGTGCTATATAGTGGGCCTACTAGTGCTTTGTGGCACTATTCGGGTCACATAATATGAATAACCTTTTATGTGGGTTTACCCGAAATCTTGGAGTTTCAGTATTTAAAGAGCGCGTGGGTTGGGGGGTGATTTTCCTAAATTTGGGAAATTCTTCAGTCCTACCGCAAGGACCAAGGACGTGCACCCCTATTTGCCCCACCGGACGGCCTCCGCAAGGGCTATCGCCATACAACCTTCGAGGGTATGACCCAATCTAATATACTTACCAATGAGCAGGCACATATCTCGAGTTATCGGACGTATACATGTGTGACACTAAGCTCACCTACTGAAAATCAGGATTTGCCCCATTCATCCTCTATAATTCTGGACATTTCTTGTCGCGCTAATAGGCTTTTTGTCTGATAGTCAATGCAATAGGTCCAAATGAGAATTCCTAAAATTAATATTATGTATATATTTCACTACTATGCAAGCTCGGGTGTTTCTGTGCATCGCATATCATATATTTTGAGCACATACTCATCAGGCTTTTTGAAAAAAAATATTTTAACCAACCGATTGGTGATGCGGCTGCACACGCATCGTGATGGTTGTGCGACAGTGGGGTCTTTGTTATCACGAATAGCGTGTTGAAATCGGCATATATTGGCACCGTATTTGAATAATTTGTCATATTGAATCAGCTGGAACCAACCGGCTATCTAGGCTCGGCAGTCACTAGGGTTTCAAGTTTGGGTCGTTGATATGACTGATGGCACAATCTGCGGCATCGCCACGAAGTAAGGAAATATCATACGTTAACCCTTAAGCCGGTGGTTAGAATTCGAGGGTTTTCTATATGTGTTGTGATAATGGATTATTGCGATGTATGCTTAGTCACTAAATGCCCGTTTGCTTTACCAATTATTGCATACCTATATTACCAACTATTTGCGACACTACATGTCGATATATGTCGAATATATCCACTCTTATATGCGCACATGGTTAGAATGTTTTCGATTTTACAGGCACGAATAAATTTCATCGTCATTGTAGACGACATCTGCTCGACATATTTTTGCACAATTTTGGAATTAAATCATCGACCTTGATGATACGTTCCAAGGATGATTCACTTGCACCGATGTGCGTTCATCTGCCTATCGTTTTCTGTGGATTTATGCCAAAAAAACACTAAAAATACATATATTTCACAATGTTTTCCATACTTAAGGAATGTTTTCCATACTTAAGGGACACGTGTGGTGATTTTTGCGATACTATGGGTCATATTCCATGATGATAGCCACCAATCACTTACATAATGATCGGGACATGGCCCATGATGCAACGCGTGCTTGTAGATGAGCCGTAGGTAAGTATAACGTTGCAGTTTAGGCGCGTTTTGTATGGTTTGCAAGATAAAAATACGCAAAAAAAAGTACAAATGTGCAACTGATTCGCGACAAATATGCGGGTACGTGCAATATATATTATGCATACGTGCCCCGCACAAGTACGCTACGCTTACATATGCACACAACGGTGTACGTGCAAGTACCCAGTGCACAAATCATGCAAGGTATGCAACCGCAATTGCCCAAGCAGCATATACTTTGCCATCGCTTCTGGGTCAGATCTGACCCAGATACCGGCTTAAGGGTTAACTCCAACAGAGATTGCGTACGAGAAACCGCAGGAAATGTGATGACGATTATCATTGGCGATGCTCATGATGGTCTAACCGGGTCGGATCATCAGATGTTTATGGCCTCTTTGTGTTCATGGTTGAGTTGCGGATTCGATAGTGGTTCATTAAATATATCGACTTTACAATATTGATAGGTGGGAATATCTTTCGGAGGGGATACAGTCAGATCGATAAAAAGAGCTGAACCGCCGAGATACTTAATAACGGACTCGAAACTTGGGGACTCGAATTTCGGACGCGAGTTCGATACGACCGTGTCACGGTTTGGTCATCGTCACGGGTCGGTCAGGCTGGACTACCGATGAGTAGGGGGTGTCACTGCCGATATTACAGAGCCTAGTGGCCAAATCGAAGTATCTAACGCTTCCGACCACCCCAGATTGTGATATACATTGAACCCCGGGAAGCAGGTTCAGATGCAATCGGGCCCATATATGGCCATGATGTCCATATGTGTGTCGGTCACATATAGGGACACCTTTGCATATATAGGGACACGTTGATACATGTAAGGACGCCGTGGAAGAAGCATGTGTAGTGTAAAGTTCATGCGGAGTGATATAGTAGCATGTCATCTTAGTCACGGATTCGACGCAAGGAGCGGTATCGAGGTTCCAAAAACTTATCGATGAGTTTTGATAACTCCTGATTTCCCATCGAGCGATATGATAATTAATAATGACTTCTCGATTGATATGATAAGTTACAAAAAGTTATCGACTGATATGATAACTACAAGTGGCTTCTCGACCGATATGAATAACTACAAAACAAGTATCGACAGATAAACCTATCGATAACACGATATTGCACCCGAAATTGCACAAGCTACTAGATATCGATACCTATTGATATATAGTGTGCCTAAGCAAGGTCACATTGCAAGCACTACAAGACATTATGAGGGGAATCACACACTTAATATTATGTACATTTACTTGATGTTAATGGATGCCATCATGCAATGTTGCAGGGTACACTCTGAGGTATTTTTTAACAAAGGATTATAGACTTGCACATACACCGATGCAACGGAAAAATAATACGTCGAAATATACATGATTCTACCAAAACATAGGTGAATAAAAAGCGAGCTGCTTACCTTCCCGTGCAGCTCATCCCGGCGTTCTCGAGATACTGGTGCGAGCATAGCTTCCAAGGTCCCAGGTTTGACGCCAGACGATCGGGAGTCCTCGCTTCGGTCATCAATCTCCTTCTTCTCGTGCTGAACCAGTTGGCAAAATATATCCTTGTGCACGTGGGAGAGGTGGCTTCGCAGGTTCGAAGCAGTGTGTATTGCTTTATTTTTTTCTTTACGGCCCGCAATCAGCAAATCCACTAGCCCGCTTTCGGCCAATACGGCCAATATCCAAAATTGCCCGAAATTTTAATTTTGAGTATGGTGATATCGTTAAAATCGCATAATTTTGCATAAATTTTGGTATTTTCATATCAAACGTCACGGCCCGCATTCCATCGGCCCGCATGCGGCCCGGAGTGGTGAGCTACGGCCCCGGGCCGGCCCGCCACGGTAAGCAATATACCCTGGTTCGAAGTGTTCCCAGAATATGCAACTTGCATCTCAGGTCCACAGGTCTTGCACATGATCTCGCACACTTTCTCGGGGATATCATCGTCCAAGCGAACTGTAAAGTACCGTCAGCAAGCAGCTTTTCGCCTGCCTCCAAGGCCTTCCGCCCAAGCACCAGATTCGGCACCTGCATGCGCGAGTCACAGCATCTGCGTGTGTCAGCGAGGGAAATAAAAGATGCACACCACGGCGACACAACGGAGACCACGCATCGAACGAATTCTCGAAAAGATAGCGAGCACGGCACTTCAGAACCGTACGTAGCATGCGTGTGGTGTGGGGTAGGGTGCACACACCGTTGTCGACGGTATCTGCATTTTCTTCAGTTGGTGCAGTTGCGCCTTTCGTTTCCTAGTCTCCGCATCCAAGGCAGCCCAGTCGAACCTCTTCCCGTTTCCGAAAGCTCGCGATATCCTGCTCGTGACCAGCTAAATTTTCTATGGGTTCCCATGAATTAGCAGAGTCGTCGAATCCTTCCCAACCGATAAGCCATGCCGGTTTACCGCACCGTTGCCCTTCCGCTTTGATCTCCCTCACAGTGTAGGTGGTATCGTCACTGCCATGGGGATCGAATGCCGTCCGCTGGGTCCGTTTTACAGGGCCCTTGCCTTGAGCGCGCAGCGATGGGGGGCAAATGAGGATGTCTTTCTGCGCTTGCCACCCATCTGAAATGTTAAAAATGACTACAAATGGCAATCGTTTTAAGGCGGTTTGAGCTTTTGAACGAGCTTTTGCCTCTGAAAATTCAAATGCTTCGGGACAGGGCATCCGTGACCCAATCATACCCCTTGAAATATCGATCCTATGATCGATCATGATAACGATATGATAGGCGAAAATGCAATATCATATCCACTATAAGGATGGCGAGATGGAATAATGCTTGCCTTGGTGACACCACTACCATGGCGTTCAAGCCAAGTGGACACGACGATATCGATATGAGGTCCCTTGGGACATATCGAGATATCGAGATCAATTTTGACGAAAACCTGTCGAGCGAGGACGATAACGGTTAAAATGATGTCGAGCGATATGATAATCGCCCGTATGTTATCGACAGATACGATAAGCCAAAAAGATTTATCGACAGATATGATATCCGCGATATCGCAAAAAACCCTATCGACAGATATAATAACCCCGATATATCGAGTTATCGAGTTATCGAGTTATCGATACCGCTCCTTGATTCGACGGCGGGAATACCACCGAAATATTATTATTTTGTAATAGAAATGGGTTCATTTTTATAATCGAGAAGTCCTGTTGCGGTTATTTTATAGCAATAGACATAATAAATTTTGCCTTTTTGACTCCCCGAATTTTTTATTCTCGGCAGATTTTAATTTCATAAACCCCCCGTCACTCCACATTATCGCGGTAGCGCGAACCTAGGTAGGTGAGGGGAAGGCTGTTGAGAGGAAGGGGGAGGGAGGGGGGGTAACGTGGGTTTGGGAGAAGGTTTAAGGAAGGCGGAGGGGAGAAGGGGATAGAAGGGGGGAGGAGAAGAGGGATGGGGGGGAGGATGGGGGGAGGGTACGTTGGAGGATCATGGTGATACGAGAGGGGGTAAGGAGTCTATTGGTACCCGCATCGGGGAGAATGATTACCTCTTTCGCAACTATTAGAAGTTCTAAATCTCGCCATACCCACATGAACTCTTCACCCCACAATCACATCTAAGGCAAATATCAAGATAATGCTACCGTCCCTTGAAATGTGTCTATGTGCGGGGAAGCACATCATATGCTGACATGAGAGTAAAAAACACTCAACGGACGTCGGGGTCATCGGAAAATTGAATGAAAATAAAATGCCATCTTATTTGTATGAAAAAATTGGCAACTATACGCCACCGAATTAACATGTTACGCCAAATCTGCATGCAATTTCGGAGAGTGGTGCAATGTGCAACCATACAAAATAATGCAAGAAACGGTGTTTATACGTGTCCAACCGTCCATCGACAAGCACTTAGTTTGGGTGAAAAAGCGGAGAGGCTCAATTGTGCTTAAGGCTTAACAGTGAGTTTGTGAATAATTTTTCCATATTCTTTCCAATCTTTTGGGTAGGCTGAACCGCCCAGGGTAGATATCTGTTTAATCTCGGAGCCGGTGAGACGGATTTCGTGCACTGCAAGATTTGAGCGCATGTGGGCCAAACTGTTGGTTTGTGGAATGACAGAGATGTTTTGTTGCAATGTCCAAGCCAACAGAATTTCGTGAGCGGAGACCCCCCGCACCCTTGCAGCTTCAGCCACGACCGCGGGCACTTCAAGTGCATTTCCTCGTTTCACTCGCCTACTGCTGCCAAAACTACCGAATGCGGTGACCGCCACCCGATGTCGATGGCACCATTCGACAAGCCGATACTGCTCGTGAGACACCCAGGGATGGAACTCTACTTCGTTCACCGCGGGGAGTGGCAGCCCAGCTCCGAGCAGGGCGCTCAGGTGTCGAACGCCAAAGTTGGACACCCCCACGGCGCGACATTTGCCTGAATGCTGTTGCTTCACGAGCGCCCGCCACGCTTCGACAGTGCACCTCGAGGCTGCTGCTACATTGATGCCGTCGTCTACTACCACAGCACTGCTATTCGCAGCACCTTTTGTGGCTGCCAGAAGTTGTTTGGATGCTTCCGCTGCCTCGCGTTGCCAGTTGTTTTCACAGGCGGGCTCGTGCAGCAACATTAGGTCAACTTGATCCACGCCAAGTTCTATCAGCGAGCTCTCGACAGCAGCTCTCACTTGCTGGTCCGCGGTTTTATGTGAGGTCACGGCCAGCATATTGACTTTGGAGGTGACCCAAACCTGGTCGCGTTCCATGGCGCTCAGAGCTTGCTTCACGTCAGCGTGATTGTCGTAAGACTGGGCTGTGTCAATATGCGAACCCCCCGTTGCGTAAAACGCTTCTAGGGCCGAGATGAACTCGCGACGGCCTTTGGGATCCCGCCGGCAACAAGTACCCATCCCGATCATGGGCATGTCAGCTTTACCGCCGGCGACACCTGACAACCGGATCGTGGGCACGCTGCGTCGAATCCTTGGCGCAACATCTGCTGTGTCGAAGGGCTTCCGAGTCGACGCCCGCTCCAAGCCCAGTCTCGGAGAATCTCTGGCTATATGTGAAGCGGGATCATTCGGCCGGTGCTCGGACAGATGTTGTTTGTCATTTTTCAAGAGTGAGTGCGTTGTCTGCCGGAGGAGGTTGGCGAGATTTGTCGAGGTTTGCTGTGAGACCTGATCTGTTGCATATCGTAGATAGAGCAGAAGAGAAATCGCTGACAGTGTGCAAAGAAATAAGGCCGTTTGCCGTGTCAGCCAAGGTGGCTGTTGACGATGCCATAGACGCCGTTTGCTCATGCTGGGCGACTTGAGCATATCGAGTTCTTTAGCTCACGAAAGAACCGGGGATACAACAACTTCACTTCGTGCTGTCACAAATTTGAGCTGAAAACAGTGTTGGGACATCCCACAATGTAATGCTTTACAGTTTTATCCAACGCAAAAGCTGTAGCTCTCTGTATATGCTAATTACCGCGGCTGTTTCCGACGCTCTCGTTGGTGCGGAATATCATTAGGTTTTACAGGTTCGAGGTTGCACTTTTGAATTCTCTATATTATTCGTAAATGTTTTTTTTTTTTTTTTAACTTTTATACCATTCAGTAGTTACTCACCGTATCTCGCGTAGGGTGCGCGAGATACCGGTCGAGGCGTAGGGTGCGCGTAGTTGGCCGCGTGTCTGACCCACCTCCACGGCATCAATCGTAGCGTTTCCAAGCGTTCGGAGTTTTGATCGCACGCGCATTTCAAGCAGAGTCCCAAAAAGCTGACATTCCAAGGTTTCCAACCATGGGTCATACCGCATGATACCCTATCGGGCGGGGGGCAGGAAGAACGAAGGTTGAAGTTTTGTGTTACAGTTCTACACCCCTTGATGTAAATGCACCAGGGCTCCTAATCGGTTTCAAACTTGCATATCGATCGATTTCGATATTCAACATTTTCAATCGATAATCGATGATATCGATTCATATCGATTATTGAATTTTATATACAATTCGTCTCCGTATACACGAATCGACATAAGACCGCCAATACTAAACTGAATCGATACCGATTTATCGATGAAATGTGCACAAAAATGATAACGATCGATACCAATTTCCCGTTTTTTCCCGATATATCGATACATCGGAATATCGGTTAAACCGATTAGGAGCCTTGAAATGCACGCGACGAAACCCCCCAAAATCGCAAGGAAGTGCTCCATATATCTAATAGATAGTTTGAAACACATAAAGGGTATAATATTCGGTATATCAAGGGACGGTATCGATAGTTCGATATCCCGATATATCGATATATCTAAAATATCGTTACTCATCGATAGTGTTTCTAGCGATATCGAAAAATATCGTTACTCATCGATATCATATCGGGTACTTACTAATATCGATCGATAGGAGTTTGGGTACTTACTCATATCAATCGATAGTGTTTTGAGTTTTTTGTATCGATTTATCGATATCAGTTTTTTCGCGTGTTATCGATATGCGCCGTCGCTGAACCCCGATATCGCGAAATCGGGCAGATATCGAAAATATCGATAGTTTGACCAGGGCAAGGGACGACGCTCATGCGTCATGGATCCCATGACTCGGTCGAATTGATCTTGGAATGACTTGTATCCTTAGTCGGTAACGCCCAATCATGTGCGTTTATAGGTGATCCCAAGATCGATTTGACCATCGGGCATCATAATACAGCCAAAATAAAACATCGAAAGCCGATCCCAACCACAAACTCAGAAACATGGGGAAGCGCGGAGCTGGAATCAAGCGTCGCAAGACAGCCTCTTCGTCCGGTGTCACCCTTGTCCCTCAAGGCAAGGGTCATGTCAAGCGCACTCCTCGAAATCCGTTCGATCACCACGGCTGCCACTGTTGTCGACAACCCCGACGGTAGCAAGTACCGCGAGCACAAGCTGGTTGGTTGTGAGTGGGATGTTGTTCGAGAAAGCACCTACGTGTTGTCTCACCATGCGGCTGTAATCGACCTATTGCAGGTCACCAAAACCGTGACAGTTTCATCAGTGTTGCCCGTGATTGGTGGGCTAATCTCGAAGCTTGACCCCTCCCGATCGCTGATGAGTATGACGGCGCTGTCGTGTTTGTGCGGAACACTGACGTCCAAGATGCCCAAAAACGGTACACCGATGATCTGAAAAAAAGGTGGGTCACTTTGGCTTTAGGTTATGTTTGCGGCTAGCACCTTACTTCATAATTTTGTTTACGAAGTTCCATTTTATTTTCAGGTACTACAATGAGCTGATGCTCTGCAAGTTGGAGGATTTCGCTGTCAGCACGTTTTTGGACCCGAGGCACAAGGCGCTTACCTTCAAGCACTTGGACAAATGGGACAAAGGTAAGCTGACGAAGGATCGCGTGATCGAGTGGTCGAAGGCAGCTTACAACGAAGATTGGAAGCCTTCTCGTGAGATGACTGTCAGCATGCCGATTGCTGCCCCCAGAGCTGAGCTGAAAAAGCAGCTTGTTTCCTTCCTCGAGGACTCCGATGAGGAGGAGGATGCGATAGTAGAGAGGATAGAGGCTGAGCGTGGTGCTGAGGAGGCTGAATGTGAGTTCACATTGTACTTAGCTATGCCCCCAGCTAGGCTGTATGAAGATCCGGTCCGTTGGTGGGTAGACAGAAAGCACAAGCTTCCAAACATGTTTAGAATGGCTAGGCAGTTTTTAGCTTCCCCTGCAAATACTGGTGGGGTTGAGCGCATATTCAGTGCGTGTGGTCAGATGCACTCAGACTTGAGAAAGCGAGTAACTGAGGGGACACTAGAGCACTCCATGATGGCTGCAATAAACACTAAATAAATGTAATATGTATTTCTGTTCAATCTGCTGTGACTAGTTTGCCCCCTGATATATTATGCAACCTTTGTTGAGATATCGATATATCGACCTGATTTTGGGCTGTTATCGTTATCAAAATCGATTATCGATAGTAGGATTTTTTAACTATTGATCGATACCACTTTACCTAGTTACTCATATCGATCGATATCAATTTACCAAGTTACTCATATCGGTCGATAATTAAAATTATCAGTTGTTCAGATATCGTATATATCGATATCGTTTTTGCAGTTACTCAAAGTTATCGATGGCAAAAAAAACCGCCGATACCGTCCCTTGCTGTATATCAGTGTTTTAATACTATCGCTGTACGCAAAAATATGAGGCTGAAACGGTGATAATATGTCTGTAAAAGATATAAAATATGAGAGTAAGAGAGTCTATGTAGCTTATGCTACGTGCGCTTTGCGTAAGGCTGTACGAGTACGGCTACGGTAATGCTCGAGTACTCTAACACGTGGCTCGCGGTCACTATCGCTGTGACTCGCGGTCTCTGTCGCTGTGACTCGCGGTCTCGAGCCGAATAATGCAGTTATCTGTCACATGCATCGAGGAATGTCATACAGGGGGCAGTACTATATATCTAGTCCCCCGTGACACCACCACATTCTGTGGATGTGTGTGCCAGTGGCATGGTAATGTAAGACAAGCAATATATCAATATACTCGAAGACGGAGCTAGCAGAGATACAGGCATTTGCATTGGCAAGAACTAGTCCTACTGGTGCCTGCGGGTCTTTATTTAGAAATAGACATGCTCGCAGAGGCCCACCTTCCCTCGCCTCGGGTCACCCTATCAAGTTCTGCCGCTGCAGTGATGCTAAGACAATCTCGTCCTGTCGTTGTTGTTGTTGTAGTTGCTGCTGCTGGGCATGTAGTTTCCGTGCTTCAGCTGCTCGTAGCTTCTCCTTCAGCTTAACACCCCGGTCCTTAATATCCAAGAGGCGGGCAGTGAACTTGTCGATAATGGGAACCCCGTGTTTGGTGGTAGGAAGGGCTTTTGTGAAAATGTCAGCCTGATTGTCATCGGTCGGAATCCAGACCGGGATAAACTTCCTGAGGGGCCCCTGACACCAGTTCCTAACCGCGTGGTACCGAACCGCAATGTGTTTGAGCTTAGTAGAGAGTGCCCGCTGAGAATAATAATAATAATAATAATAATAATAATAAAACATTTACGCTAGCAAAGGGGACAAAGTCCTGAGAGTGCGGTATCCCTGCAAAGCAGGCTAGTGAAAACACCAGGGGCTACTCCCTCTACTATAGCGCGCCCACAAAGGGGCTCAACCCACTTTTCAGCAGGGTGACATCTAGAGAAAAAGCTAGGCGCTAAGCAAAAAACTCTAGAAGATGGAGAAGCAGCCATGGCC
Source organism: Cymbomonas tetramitiformis (assembly GCA_001247695.2). Taxonomy (NCBI): domain Eukaryota; kingdom Viridiplantae; phylum Chlorophyta; class Pyramimonadophyceae; order Pyramimonadales; family Pyramimonadaceae; genus Cymbomonas; species Cymbomonas tetramitiformis. The sequence continues at coordinate 16,783 of LGRX02033836.1, read as the reverse complement.
GGGTGAGTGGAGGGGTGGCTGAATCTGAGCGGTGGGGAAGGAAGTCGAAGAATTAAGGGGGTATTTGGAGACGTTGAGGAAGGGGGTCCTAGGTTGGCGTAAACGCGGGCGACGTTTAGTCGTGACCCCCCCCAAATACGTTTAAACGTACGTTTAGTCGTGGGGGGGTGCACGTTACATACTTAAGCCCACGTTACATACTTAAGCGAGTGAGAGCCCTGAGAGGTGACATGTGACAATCGAAAATCGAAAATTGAAAATTCGACTGTCACAAAGTCTCGAGGTTCAAGACACAGCTCTTCCACTCTTCCAAACCCAAGAGTTACTGTAGACATTAGACGACACTGGAGCAGTCGAGCAGTCGAGCAGTCGGGCAGTGACTTTTACCCTAATATCTAGTAATCAGTTCATCAGTGTAATGTCGGGAAACAACAAGAAGTCATGCGAGAACACGGCGTTCGTATGGTGGTTGGTACGCGTGGTCAAGAACCCCAACACAGGGGAACTTCACCCGCCAGGATACAAAGGTTCACCAAAAGATAGGTGCAATTGTCTGTGTTGCTCCAAAGTGCTAGCTGCCCAGACCCAACGCATTCTTGCTCACATCGGCCAAAAACGCGGGATAGGAGTAGATATCTGTGCCGGTGCGGGCGGCCGGCGTGAAGGCGAGAGCGAAAGTGAGCATTCCGACCGGAAAAAGCAGTTTGCCAATGCCAAAGCACGATGCGCAGCGTTCTTGGAAGAGGACGAACGACTCAAAGAAAAAAAACGAGAATCGGCTGGGCTTGACAGGGTTACTTCTTCTGGCGAGGTCGCGAAGAAGCGACGGCAGTCGGTCATTCCGGACGCTCGACAGAAAGCACTTCAGTCAGACGCAGATGTTTCGCTCGCTCGCGCATTGTACTTGAATAATATTGCTCCCAATGTTCTAGACAGCAAATCGATGAAAATGGCTCTGCAGACTGTCGCGAAGGTTGGTGACGCATACACTACCCCTGATCGTCGACGTGTAAGTGGACCTATGCTGCAGCAAGAGCGGGATAGAGTGCACGCAGAGATTATATCATTTCGTGGCCCAGTCGAGCGATTTGGTAGCACTATAGTTTCGGATGGGGCCACTGACGCTGCAAGGAGACCTGTGAACAATATTTTGGACGTTTCCCCAGAGTGTGTCGAGTTTATTTTGGCCAAGGACTGCACTGGGCACACGAAGGATAAGAAGTTTATCGCGAACGAGGTCACCAACTACATCTGGAGTCAGCCTGATCCCTTCAAAACTGTCCAAGTTTTAATGGATAATGCGACGCGTGGTTCTTGGCCTCTTATTGAAGAGGAGTGCCCTTGGGTGGTGGTAGGCCCCTGTGAACCGCACGTTGGCAGCTTAGAGATCGGCGACTTTTGCAAGCTCCCCTTTTTCAAGGAGGTGGCAAGCAAAGTGCACACAGTTCGAAAGTTTATCCTGCACCACCAGAAGCCATTCGCTGAGTTCAAGCAGATCAGCGACGGCATGATGTTGAGCGTGCCTGCAGGAACACGTATGGGCACATTGTTTTATGGCATGGACTCTTTCAAAAAGAGCTACGACGCCATATGCAGATCTGTTTCTTCGCCTGGAGTAGCTGGATATGTTCGCGGCAATCGTTCCCAAAGAGCGACCCCAGAGAGTGCGACACTGTTAGAGCAGTTCCAGGAGGTCCGGGGCATATTGGTGGATCTCTACTTCCCAGCGCAGATCGACTTGTGCTTGGCTTTCCTTCAGCCAGTAGTTTTACTGTTACGTTTTTCTGATTCCGATTTGCCAACAGCTTCTAAAATTCAATATCACAAGTTCGAGGTGCAGGAGGCATTGAAGGCAGTGGCAATCGACCCTGAGAACCCTCCTTGGGACATGGATGCGGAAGAGGCGCCCTCTCCGGAAGCCTTGAAGCAGGAGATAATCTCCATACATCGTTATCGTTGGGACTACGGCTACACGATACTGCAGGGAACAGGATATTTGCTCGATCCCGAGTACATAGATATGGACCAGCATGAGGACGAGGAGACTATGGAGTCGTTCCGCAGGTTTGTTGAGAAAACCTACTACTACCCTAAACCGCCAGGGCCGGATGCAAGTGCAGAGGAGGTGGCGGCATTCAAGGTGCAGTGTGCTTCACAGTTAGCGAAGCGAAGTGCCGCGGAGGTGCAGCTGTTGCAATACAAGATGAAGCGCGGCGTATTCGCTCGTGAAACGGTGTGGGAGATTGCAAAAGTTGTATCCACTCCTGACTTCTGGTTTCTTTTTGGAAGTTCTGTAAAGGAGCTCCAGCTGGTTGGGATGCGTGCTACCGCGCAAGTGTCTGGCGCTGGTGCGGCGGAACGTGGACACAAGGTTATGAACCTGGTGGAGAACAAGGCACGCAACAGGATGCACTGGGACAACGTTGAGTCTTGGATGTACATCATCCATAACTCCAAGCAGATCGAGAAGCGCACGAGCATTGAATATGACCCTGAGGTCATCTCGTGGACCGAAGGGAATGAGGAGAATGTTGCTTGGCGTGATGCTTGGGAGCCTGAGGAGGATGACGCACGCCAACGGCAAAGGATGGTTGCCGCCGAGACTCGGGCTAGCAACATAGCTCGAGGTGCCACGAGGCGTGTGCGGCCTTTGACAGATGAGCAGGTGGCGGCATCGGCGGAGGCGACCACCACCGCCTCTGGCAGGATCGTGAGGCGCCCAGCAGTGTTAACTTTGTAGTGCTTGCTGTATCCGTAGTTTTGTATATTGACTGCCTTAACTCATAACTCATATGTATCCTTGAGCTGTGGCATTTCTGGCATACGTTAACTGTGTAAGTCAATATCGATAGCAGTAGTAAATTCCACATTCCAGTATCCTTGTTCCTGTTGTTGCAGATATCCACCCCGCCTGCATTGAAACTTTGAAACTTTGAATAAGTGTAAGTCTAGCTTATAGGATCGATATTAGGAGTGCTACGTAGATATCGATTCTAGATATATACCCGAGGTTCGGAGCCGTGTGTTAACGAATGTTATTCACGAATTACAGTACGATAGTGAATTAGTGAATAGTGATTATCCATTTATCCTACATACTCAATAATCTCAAATCGATCTAATAAACGTCAACGTTTAGTCGTGACCCCCCCCCAAATACGTTTAAACGCACGTTTAGTCGTGGGGGGGTAGGCGTTTACGCCAACCTAGAGGGGGTCAGGGTGGGCGGGGAGAAAGTGACCAAAGTCTGAACTGCTGAGTTATCTACATTGATGGTGATGGGCTCAGCTGAGGGGAAGAACTTTGTCAGTGTGTTGTAGATGGCCAGGGCGGAGGTGCAGGCTTCTGACATGGCAACATACTCTGCCTCTGTAGAGTGAAGGGCAGTGCATGATTTCTGCTTCTTTGACCACCAGTCAATGAGCATACCGTGAAAGTAGAGACAGTAGCCGGAAACTGAGTTCCGTGTGGCAGTGTCTCCTGCATGGTCTGAGTCACAGAACGCTGTGAGCTGGGGTGCTGTAGAGTCAATTGCCATAGCAAGTGTGTAGTCTCTGGTGGAATAGGCATAATGAAGGATCCGCTTGGCAGCGGTGAGGGCCTCAACTGTGGGCTGGTGGCAGAACTGAGCCAGATACGTGACGTGGTAGTATATGTCGGGTCTGACTGTCCTGGCTATAACCAGAGCAGAGAGTAGATCAAGGATCTGAGGGGTGTCTCAATGGACCTGTCAATGGCATCAGGTGGGGGAATGGGGAGGGAGAGACCCTCTGTCATCGGTGATCGAGGTGGCTGCTTATCCGTGTCTATGCTGAACTTAGCACACAGATCCGTGATGCTCCGCTCGTGTGAAAGCTCAATCCTGGTCGGGTATGACTCTCCTGTAGGAAGTGTCTCAGTCTGGACATCAACCTTGAGCTGGAGGAACTGGTTGGAGGACACCAGAGTAGGTGGCCTGGAATGTGGACATGATGTCAGTGTGAAACCGGGCTCTGGACCGCTCATCGGCACAAGCCACAATGAAGTCATCAACGTAGATGAGGACTATGAAGAGCTGACCGTCAATCCAACCGATGTACAGGAACTCGTCATATGTGGACCTGCTGAGTGTAGGGTAGCGGTCTGTCATGAACTTGTGTGCGGTCTCTGACCAAAGTCTGCCTGAGGTCCGATGTCCGTAGAGTGCCTTCTTCATATAGGCACCTACATATCCTAGGGGATGGACGTACCCCTTCGGAAACCTGACATAGTACCGCTCATCCTCAGGTATTAGAGCCTGGAGGAAAGCTTGAGAGACATCATAGTGGTATGGCATGAGTCTGTGTGTCAGGCAGAGCGCTAGTAGGAGTCTGAAGGTGGTGAGCTGAGGTGTAGGGGCATAGGTCTCCGCCTCCTCATAGAAGGTGCGGTCCATGTCTCCTCTGGTGGTGCATCTGGCCTTGAACTTGTCAAGGGAGCCGTCTGTCAGCTTCTTGAGCTTAAAGACAAACTTACTGGGGAGGACGGTGGAGCCTGGGGGGAAGGCGGTGACTGGATCGGCCCTGTCTGGCTGAAGTATGCCGTCAATCTCTGACTGAATGGCTTTGTGCCACTGTCTCCAATTAGGGCTGAGCCGAGCCTGTCTGTATGTAGCAGGGTCTGGCTCGTCCATGAAGGCATCACTCGGGAAGTCTGCGGGGTCTGAGTCTGCGTCTCTGAGGGCAAGGAGCATGGCCTTCTGGTCTGGGGAGATGATGACAGCATCGGTGTCTGCATACTGGGTGGAGTGTGAGTCAGCAGAGTCGAAGTACACCTGGTATCTGTGCTGGACCTGAGGCTTATGGTCTACAGACACGATGACTGCAGGGTGATACTTCTGTCGGTCAGCTGGCTTAGCCGAGCACATAGCAAAACACGGGTAAAAGACATTAGGTGCCCCATGTTTGTGTCTGTGCTTGAGAAAGCTGATGAGAGTGGCATAGTGGCTCTTGGCCAGCTGAAGATAGTGTATGAGCTTTACCCAGACTGGATGTCTGAGTTTGGCACACTGGACCTTGACATAGGCAAAGGTCTCTGACTCGTGGGTGCTGCATGCAAGCTCGAGGATGTCGGGGGAGGAGAGGGCTGTGGGGCGTCGGACGGGGTACAGCTTCTTTGTGAAGATAGCTGTGGAGGCGGGATCAACCAGAGTGTTGTGCGTGTTGGCAAGTGTCTTAGCCATGAGAGCAGGGTCAGTGACAAACGTAGGCCTAGAGAGAGCCTTGAGTTTCCCTTTCACTGTATCAAGGCATAGATAGTTGCCTGGTGTGAGATTCCCGACATAGCGGTATGGCTTGCTCTTAGGCTGTAGCTTAGCCGAAGTGTCAGCTTTAGCTCCTGCCTTAGAGCGCTGTGCGGGGTCCTGCCAGACATTGCACTCGGACCAGAAGGGCCGGAGCTCGGTGTAGTCGAAGTGACGGCCGGTGTATCTGAGATGAGGTGTGTCCATTCCAATGTGCTTGTTAGGCATAACATTGAGGACTGTGTTAATGGCATGGAGTGCAGCAAGAGGCCATGTGTACAGTGGGGCATCATATGTGCGCATGGTGCTGTTCATGATCTTCTGCATGTCTCTCCAGAGCACCTCAATCTGAGCCTGGAACTCGTGCATGTATGGCGGACCGGTCTCGTGACGCATGCGGTACTGTCGGAGCAGTGTCTTCATCTCCTCCGATGCGTACTCTGTGGCACAGTCTGTGTGGAAAGTGATGGTCTCTGGTGTGAAGCCGTGGGACTGAATGTCATCAAGGACAGACTGGAGGTGGAAGTGTTGGCCTCCCTTAGAAGGCGAGACAAATCCGAAGGCCTTTTTAGTGACGGGGCACTTAAAGGCACTGATGAAGACAGACTCGTCATAGCCAGGGGGTTTGCATGGGCCCCAAATGTCAGCAAATATGTGCTGGAATGGCTTGGACTGTTCCCATTTGACAGGCCGGGGGTTGGCTGGCAAAGCCGGAGGTGGTCTGCGGTTGGCTCTGTCAAATACATTAAAGGGTCCTGGGCGTTTGGCATTCCAGGTGTTGCAATGAGCACACCCGCAGCCTGGCAGGATAGTCCTGAGTGTCTTCATGGAAGCCAGGATTTTCAGCAACAAACGCCACAGCGAACATCTGAGCGAAGTACTGCGTGCGCACTAGGCACCCACAGCAGCCAAGACTGTAAAGCACGCGCAGTTGCACGAAGAAACCATCATGAAGTAACTCGCGAAGAAAGATTACGTTTCCACAAGTAATTCGAAGAACAATTTCAGACAGCGCCACAAGTCACGTCGCTGAAGGAAGTCGCAAACGACGTTCTGGCCAGTGTTGACCCCAAAGTTATGTAACGCGCCAGCAACTCGAGAGCCCAAATTCCATTCGAAAAACTGAGGCACACGTAAATTCGGCGGAAAAGTTACAATCTCAAAGCAGAAAATTTTTGTGGAAGCGGCGGTGGCGGTGGTGGTGCGTAGCACACTGATACCATTTGTAGAAGGCAGTACCAAACCTTCTACTTGATAGTGACTGTGAAACTACTGGTGGATCATATATAGTGCAGGGTTCTATATTATGCACTATATAAGACTGATCAAGCTATGTCGATTCTTAGGATCTATGTCCAGACTCAATGCATATACTTGCATATAAGAATTAGGTTATATCTTTTGCCATATCGGCTGTATTTACTCTTGGGAACTCAACTGTTTCTTTGGCCTTGGCCATTACTTATTCACTCAACTCCCTGAGTTAATCCTAGTCAGCATGGCCAAGTCCCATTAACCTATCAGATGCTTCTACTACAGTATCATGCAGTATGAGGTGTCAGTGCTTCACTATGACACCTTATTACACCGTACACTAGTACTGTGTACTCCCACTAAGGGGGTCTCTTCCTCAACAGGGGTCTCGGGCGCTAATATCGTAAGGCGCGTATGGCACTGCTAGCATGTATGACACTGCTGAGTCATCCGCGCATGACACAGTATGTTGTCCTAGCACAAGAGCGCGCAGAAGACGAGGGCGAAGAGCGTGAGCGGCCACAAGCGGCAGCGGGAGGAGAAGGTCGCAGCGGAGGAGGAAAAGGCGAAGCAGGCGAAATTGGAGGAGCATGCGGAGAAGATGAAGTACGCCGAGAAGCTCCGCCTGACCGAGCTGAAGGTGAAGCATGCGGAGGAGAAGGCGCGGAGTTTGGAGAGGGCGCTCGGGGGAGCCACTCCAGCTCGGGGGGCCACGGAGGAGCAGGTGAAGCAGGCCGTGCTCTTGAAGGAGAAGGAGCTCCGGGCGGAGTTGGCGGAGGCCGAGCGGCAAAAAGAGGCGAAGGTGTGCGAGGAGCTTCGCCGTCAGTTGGAACAGCAGGGAAAGGAGCGGCTCCAACTGACGGCCGAGTCCGCGGAGGAGCGAGGCCGGCGGTTGGCGGCTGAGCATTTCACCACGCTGCTGGGGGAGAAGGACGAGAGACACACGTCCGACCTCAAGCAGGCGTTCGCCTGCAACTCCGACCTGGCGAAGGAGCAGCTGAGCAGACAGGGCGCCCATATGGCGCTCATGTTCAACATGTATTCGCAGTTCACCAGCCTGGCGGCCGGTCGGTCGGGCCAAGAAAAGAACTCCGCCGCCCACGAAGGGATGGTGGCGTGTACCCAGCACCTGTTGAATAACACGGAGCAGGGAGGCCAAAAAGGGAAGCTCAAGGAGCTCATGGCTCCCCCGGCGGCCCCCGGAAAAAGGACCCCGGAAAACCCATCGCAGAAAAAGATGCGCGGAGACGAGCTCCGCGCATTTTTATCGGCTTGCCAGAAGGCTGCAAAACAACTGGCAGCCGATTTGAAGAGCGAGAACGACGATACCGTGGCGGCTGCGGAGATCGAGCTCAACATCCAGAAGGAGATCGTCTCGGGGGATGTTGATCCCGAAGAAGGCGAGGAGGGCAAGTCCGAGAAGATCCTCGAGCTTTTCCACTCCATGGCGGGGAAGTAGTTGTTATTTAGTGTTGCTATTGTTTACTACTTGACTGTACACTTCAAAATAAGTGCATCTCACAAGCATTTGTTGCTGACTTGTTTGCCACAAGCATCTGTTCTTGACTTGTTTCCCATGCATGCACAGCTCATGATCATGTTTAGTATCATTTCATAAGCATATAACAAACTATAACTCAAACCACTCCGAACTTGCTATCTGTTTCGCACTATCACGGGTTAGTAGTCGGGTACATAGTTACGTATGGAAACCCTATCCAATTCAAGCGACACACGGCCGTACGGGGCACCCGGCGATGAACCAACGACATTCCGGTCACTCATGATCATTTTGGAAGCATTTCATAAGCATATAACAAACTATAACTCAAACCACTCCGAACTTGCTATCTGTTTCGCACTATCACGGGTTAGTCGGGTACATACCGTTAAGGAAACCCTATCCAATTCAAGCGACACACGGCCGTACGGGGCACCCGGCGATGAACCAACGACATTCCGGTCACTCATGATCATTTTGGAAGCATTTCATAAGCATATAACAAACAATAACTCAAACCACTCCGAACTTGCTATCTGTTTCGCACTATCACGGGTTAGTCGGGTACATACGTAAGGAAACCCTATCCAATTCAAGCGACACACGGCCGTACGGGGCACCCGGCGATGAACCAACGACATTCCGGTCACTCGTGATCATTTTGGAAGCATTTCAAACCAAAAAAATAAAAAATAAAAAATTTGGAAGGAGTGACTTCTTCCAATTCAGAGCGTTCGTCGTTTAGGGCCCAAGGACGTCACCCAGCAGGTCGCCCAACTTCAGGGCCTGTTTGTCAGAGGCAGTCGGCGTCGAGTCGAGTCCGCTTTCGCGGCGTGGCGCCAGCGTGTCGTCCAGTCACAGGGTCTGTGGCGCAGGGGCAGTCGACGTCGAGCTGGGGCCGCCTTCATGGCATGGCACCAGCAAACGATGCTCGCCAAGGAGAGGAGCACCTGGTGGGTTGGAGCCCGGAGCCACCGGATGACTCAGATGGTCAGAAGGTGTCTCCGCGAGTGGCGCCGACTCCCCAGGACGACCCCAGTCAGCTCGGACTCGTCCCAGGGAACGAGTGCCCGCCGTCCAGTAGGTAAAGCGGGAACCTCACCCGACGTCAGCTCCTGCTCGGATTCCGACCAGGAGTCTTGGTGGCAAGACATCCGTCGAGGCCTAAAGCGCCTGGGGAAAGACCACCCGCTGTCAGGGGTAATGTGGTTCCAGTTCAAGGACCATGGGCTCTCCGACGACGGCGCTTATCGCCTGGAGATCCACCAGGCACCAGCAGTCAGTCTCCGAGTCCAAGAGATTGATGCAGCAAACGCGCGAGGACCCTCACAACTCCCTCGGGAGGTGTAGATTCTCTGCCTTTGCCATCAACGTCCGCAGATCAGGGGAGATAGTACACCGCGGAGTGGACCTCCAGGAGGTAATAAGGAGAGCGGTCGTCGCTGCCGTCAGAATGAGCGGCAGCACCCGGAAGTCACACAGGGGTCTTAGGAAGTCAGGTGCAGCACCTCCGAGTTCCGCAGCCTCTGGTGGGAATAACTGGTCAAACCGGTTTGCTCCCCTCTCGTCCTCATCGGAGGAGGAGCATCCCGCGGAACCTCCGAGGCCTAGGACTCAGGCGCCTAGACCGAGCGGCCCCAGTCGCCCAGTGCCTCGCACCAGGAAGTCCAGTCGAGCACCCTCGGCCCCGCACCCCGGTCCGGCTTCCTCAGGGGACACGTCGTCGTCCCCGGAGTCCACCTGGAGCAGGAACAGTCAGGACCTGCAAGAGCTAAATGAAGCCTGGCAGAAGAGCAAGGATGTCACCGACTGGTGCAAATCCTGCGTCGTGTGCCAGCAGACCCGGCCGCGCAACGGGTATCCAGACGGTCAGGTTAACCCCCTGCAAGTCCCAGTAAGACTGTGGCAAGTGGTTAGTATCGACTTCGTCACTGGGCTGCCTCGCACAGAGCGAGGGTACGACGCGTTTGCTACCTTCACGGACAAGCTGTCCAAGATGGTGCACGTAGTCCCCATGCGTTACGCTGACAGCTCGGCTGCTCAGATCGCGCGCATGTATTTCGACCAAGTGTGGCGTTTGCACGGCGCTCCCATGAAGATCGTCTGTGATCGGGACTCCCGCTTCAGAGATGAAATGCATCTCGAGCTACACCGGTTGATGGGAGTCCAGATTGCCTCTATGGCTACTGCCCCGTGGTTCGGTACTATCACAAGTACCAAGCCTTATGCTTCATTATGGGCACTAGAGGGGGTGTATGTGTCCCATGAAGGTTTCGAAAAATCATTTAGGACCCTTTTGATTTATTGTTGTTGCTGAAATTTACTCCCATCGACTTTAGGTATGTGTATGCGCGGCATGCTTTCGGGGGGTGAAAGACCATAAAATTAATTTAAAATTTGGGTACTATTACAAGTACCCGCATGTTTCGCCGCATAACTCCCGCTACAAGCTCCGGATGAAGATTCGGAGACCTATGTTGACAAGTTCGCGAGTTGCCCGATCTGCAGTGTCTCGTCAGATTTTCCATCCGGCCTCATCTTGATGCCAAAATTTGCGGTTGAAGTCGCGGGGGTGTAGAAAATCTGGGTATTTGCAAAACTAAGCGAAAATTGAAGGCCAAAATTTTGCTACCCAACGGCATTCGACGCCCTCGTGCGCCCAATATACGTGTGTTATAGACCAATGGCGCATAACGCAACTCAGTTTGGGTGCCTGGGACGAAAATATATGAAGGGTAGCATCTCCATATCAAAGGAGGGCATCGAAAAAAAAAATCCGGCGTTTCGGTACTTGAGATAGTACCGAAACGCGTTTCGGTACTATCTCAAGTACCACGGGGCAGTAGCCATCTACCACGCCGTACCACCCACAAGGTGATGGGCAGGCAGAGCACACAAACCACACGGTCGAACGTATGTTACGCGCGTATGTCGACGCCAACCAGCACGATTGGGATTTGTGGTGTACCCCGGTCGGGTACGCCATCAATGACTCTCGTTCCGCCGTCACGGGCTTCACCCCTTTTGAACTGACGTACGGTCACGCTCCGGCCTCTCAGCTAGACTTCTTCGTGGAGGCAGCACTTGCATCACGGAGAGGCCGAGCTAAGGGGGGGAGGGGCGCAGCAGTGAAAAAGGGTACAGCCCACGAGACAGCCCGCCAATTTGTTCGCCAGTTGCAGCTCGCTAGGGAGAAGCTGCTCTTGGCTCAGCAGCAGCAGATCGCCCAGTACGACGCGCGTCACAAGTCCAGGAGTTACGCAGTAGGTGGTGATGAGGTTTGGGTAGACGCCACGTACCTCACCCAGCCGGGCGACCGCGGGTTGCACAAGAAGTTGCTTAAGAAGCGCCTCGGACCCCTTCGGGTGCTGGAAGTCTTTCACAGCGACAGGCAGATGGCCCTTCCCGCGAGCGATAGGGGCGCACCGTCGGCCTATAGGTTGCAGACGCCTAAGCAGTGGAAAGTGCACGATGTGTTCACCGTGGACCGGCTTTCGCCGGTAGAGTCGAGTAGCCGCTTTGTCGAGAGAGCTAAGGAGATCCCCCCTCCTCCGTTGGACGTCAGTGGACGCAAGGAAACCCACGTCGAGAGGGGGGAGCGTTCGCGTACGCGCCAGCGTCAGGGCGGGAGGTGGACGGAGTACCTGGTCAAGTGGACAGGGATGCCCCGCAGTGAGAACGAGTGGAAGACCCGAGAGGATCTGGAGTGGGACGGAGCCGCTAGACCCGGCGTTCCCAACCGGGCGTTGTTGGAGTTTGAGAGGATCGAGGCTAAGAGAGTGGAGCGAGAGAAGCTTAGGGTCCGTAAGAGGCGCGACGAATCCGCAGGAGCAGTGTGGACCACACTTTCGGAGGAGCTCAAGGTAGACGGCGCAATGCCATGGGTGCCAGAGGAGAGGTTTGATGAGGAAGTAGGAACTTTCGCGAGAGTATCTGCTCCGAGCACCCTGCCGCCAGTCAACGGAGCCGCAGCACTTGAGAAGGAGCCAGTCGGCCAGTCTAAGATTCTCGTATTGTTCTGTGGGACCGGGTCAGTCGAGAGGCAGTTTACTAAGCAGTTTCCCAACAGCGAAGTAGTTGCCGTATAACGCGTGCCCTCTAAGACCTCTTTAGAAGCCAGGGCGCCTTCTGTAATATGCGTAGGCGCTATGTCCAACCCCCTGACTCACGTGTGACAATCGTGTACGATTGTCAAGCTTTGGCGCTAGCAGTATAGGATAACATATACATAAGCATATCACATAAATGAAATAATGTGAACTTGCACATATAACAACGCAAACGTTACATAATCTATATGTTTTCTAGCCAACTTGACAAATGCACATGGTGGTCTCCTTACGATCAGGCTGAAACTCCATAATTTCGTTCATGAAGTCCGTGGGAACCGCATTTATCACTGGGGTAAGTGCGCCATTGACGCGTTGAGTTGGAGTTGTAGCATATAGATGCGCATCCAACAGTTCAAAATACCACGTTTCCCGCGTTGCGCGGATAAACCTCCACTTGGCATAAGAGGGGTCATGTCTAGGATGCATCGCAGGATCGACGAACACTTCCTCGCGAGATAGAAACCAATTCCAGGATTGGCACACACGGCATTTTTCGTAATCGATGTGCATACGTTCAAGCTCAACAAGTGCGTCTTCAATGAAATGAGGAGTATTCATATTGGAGGTAGCGTGTAATGAATGCTATAACGTCGCAACCGAGGTTTTAAATGCGTAAAGAAATGAGTACAAGACAATATCAAAATACTTAAATAACAACTAATCTAAGTCATCCAAATCCTAGAGACAATTGGTCCTCTATAGTGGCAGTCATTCCGTGGCTGTCTCGGAGAAAGTTTTTCGCTATCATAAGCTCCGTCCTTAATTGAGAGTACAAGCTTTCCCCTGTCGAGATATGACCTGGTTGTCCGGAGGTTAGAAACCGGTATACTCGTATGATTATCCGAGCTGCAAACTCACACGTCCTGTAGGCAACGTGGCTGCGGTCGAGCATGACTATATCATTGGCTAGTGAGTCCATGTGTATGGTGTCACACGCCCGCACCCCAGCATATGACAGGTCATCGTATCGCAGTAACACAATCATTTCCACCTCGAACCGCGAGAGAGCACCTAGCGCGGAAGTGAGTGGGAGACACAAATTATCGCCACGTCGAACCAGCCAATGCATCACTTGCACGAACGCACGATGATAGCGCATGACGACAGGATCAAACCGCATGTGTAAAACATTGTCATAGATCGACGAGCACTTTGCTGGCCGTGCTAACAGGTTGGTGTCCAAGGCAAACTTTTTAAGGTGTTCGTCAATCAACTTAGGAGACACCGCCAATCCAAACTCATCCACGTACGGAAGATACCGGGTTTGGTAAATGTTCTGCAGACGCTGCAATGATGCGTAACCGCGTTGTACTAACATTGCAATACGGTCATCCTCCATACCGAATATGTAGGTGTGAGGAGCGAACGGGTAATGTTGTTCCCACAAGCTACCAAACCAGCAACACTCAAAGCAGGTTGCGCACGCTCAATGATTAGCTCGTTAAACCGAGCGCAGGAACACCGAATGCGGCACAGATCCTTGAGGTACACACAGACAGGTTCATCAGACCTATCGATTTTACACAGAACTCCACGAAATATTTTAACAAGCACTAAGTCGGGAAGGGCCATTCTTGTACTAGCTTTTCGCGGAGGTGCGTCGCTCAACGGTAAAGCTGAAAATGAATTGCGAACGCGAACTTAATTGCTTATTATAAATGTATGCGTCGGGAAAACGTATGCGACGACGCGCGACGACGCGTTACACTCCTCAAGTATGGACTTAAGTATGAGAGCCCTAATTTTCGAAATCTTAGAATGTTTTGAACGTTTGGTCCGTCCGTCCGTCCACCCCGTCCGTCCGTCCACTGTGGACGGACTAGACGGACTGGACGGACGGACGGAGTGGACCGATATCAATCCCCCCGAAAGTGGGCAAACACAGTTAGCAGTTTCGGTGAAGTTAAAACCTAAACTGGATATACGAAGAGGTAACGGATAATTATGGAACCTCGAACCTAAACCCGAGTCGGTGACGGTCGGTGACATGTGACACGGCTGTGACACACACTCTGAGCTACTACGGATCTAGGGGAGTCTACCAGGGCCTACACCGGCTACTCCGGGAGGGCTGCCGGCAGATTCCAGTAAGCAGTAACCTACAGGGATGGGAATATTCTCTCCATAAAGAACATCGTTATACACTTACGCTAAATGCATACTAGAAGTACAAGTAAAGGAGCGAACCGATTATACTATCATACAAAATAGCATGATAAAAATGGCTAGCGGTGAGGAGCTAGGTTCACGTTCCAAGTACTGTGCGTATCTAACATCGGGGTCTCGCAAAACTCTCGCAAATTTCCGAGATCTAAGATCACTCTTTGCCCCTGCAACTCCACCAGCGTCTCCTCATATCTAGACAACACGGAGACGGTCTTACATCTGCATGCTTTCACCTGCACAGAAAGAAAGCAACATGCCCAGTGAAGCAGTTCACACATGGTGATGCTGATGGGGAAATGTGATCTGAAGTCACCAGCCGCACCCTTAGGCAACGGTTTAATGACAAGAAGGCAGCAAGTGGGGTAGCTTGCCCCTGATGCTGCTTGGGGCAAGCCCGCTGCATGTAAGGTTCTCCAACCCGCAATCACACAACACAATTCCGACTTCGGTCACCAACATCAAACGTCTTTTAGCAAACCTACCTACTCAGTGTCGCAGATTTGTGAGCACGTTTCCCGAATTCTCTCAGTACCACGGTGCCGCGAGCACGCCACGTTGTTGTTGCCACCGACTTGTAGCAACCGGCGAAGACAGAGGGTGGATCCAAGCCGTGATCAAACATCATTGTCACAGGTAGCATGCCAAGAAACGCGCCGAGTAGGGGAGAGGCAGGCCCCGGGGAGAGCGCTGCGCACCAAGGAAATCAATTTCGAGATGGCAGCCACTTTGTTCAACCATAGCTCCACGCAGGTTCCGCGCGTCATGCCTCGAAATCGGATTACCTGATGACACACGTCCTTTCAGGAACGGTCTAAAATGCTGTGTGCTTTGCAAGCTCCCTGCACGCATGTTCAATCTGTTTTCCTCTGCCCTTTCCGTTTCCTTTCTCGGCTTCCGTGCCATTTGCACGATAGCATCTCACAGGTCTCAGCAGGGGGAGCTCTCGGTCTGCGCGCCTCTCGATGCCTCTACCACAGGTGGGAGGGTTCCACGTTGGGATTTAGGGTTTCGGGGAATGATCTCTCTCACCGCGCAGGTCGAGGAGCCGCGGGTGCGACACGCCGCCCGCCGCGAGCCACTGGGCCACCGCGGCCGCGCACTTGGGCCCGATGCCGTTGCTGCGCAGCGACACGGACGCGAGGTGCGGGCTCACTGCGAATGCCGCCACTAAAGCGCGCAGCCCGTCCTCGCACTCCGCGCCGCTGCTCCCCGTCCGGCCCGCGAGCGCATTTCCCTGCAGGTCTATGGTGTGCAGCAGACCGCTGCGTCTCCCCATGCGCAGCTCGGCAGCAAGCAGCATCGCGCCCCACGGGCCGAGATTCTGCTCGAACATGTCCAGCTGTCGCACGCCGGGCTCGAGACCACACAGAGTGGCCAGCGTGTCGCTCTTCTGAAACGCCTCCACAAGAACCGCCGCGCCCTCCGCCCCCAGATCCTCGAGAGCTCCCAGCAAGTCCACGGAGGTCAGCGACCGGCTGAGTGCCAGGCCCTCGGCCAAAGCGGCGGCTCCTCGGGGGCGAATGTTGTTTAATCGCAGGCTCAGCTCCGTCAGGCCCGTGCAGCCCCTAAGAACACCGGAGATGGCCCGGAAGCCGTCCGCCACATCGTGGGACCCAGCATCCGTCCCGATCTCCTGATCTGCGATGTGCAGCGTGCGCATGGAGTCCCCGATCGCCCCTGTCTTCAGATCTGATGCAAGCAGCACCGCGCCCCACGGCCCCAGCGGGCGACCCTCCGGGCGCACCGTTGCCGCGCCGGGCGGGAGGCCACACAGAGTCCTTAGAGAGGGGGTCCGCTTTCTTGCGGCAAGGAGCGCGTCCGCCCCCTCCGGGCCCAGGCGGTTGCCCACGAGGTCCACAGCGGCGAGCGCCCGGCCGAGCCGCGGAGCACTGGCGAAAGCCACCGCGCCCCTGGGACCCATGTGAGTGGTGCTCAGATCCAGGGCCCTGAGACACGTGTTCTCCGGCAAGCCGGCCGCGAGGGCCTCAAACCCCGCCACGGCATCGTCCAGCACTCCTTCGCCTCCAAGTGCATTGTTGTGGAGCACAAGCGTGCTCACTGCGCCCCGCAGCAGCCCTCCTGCCACCAGCCCCACCAGGTGCGCCGGCTGCAGGTCGTTGAGGCTCAGGTCCAGGGTCCGCAGAGCCGCGCTGCGCATCACTGCCTCCCCGAATGCCTCCGCCCCTTCCGCCGTGAAGGTGAGAAGCGCATTGTCGCTCAGACGGAGCGAGTGCAGCGACCCGCGGAGCACCCCTCCGTCCAGAAGCGCCTCCACGTCAGCCCCGTCGATGCCATTCGCGCTCAGATCCAGCTGCTGCAGACTCGTGATGTGCAGGGTGCTCCGCCCGAGGAGCTCGAGCGGCAGCAAGGGCTCGGCTAGGTCCTCTATGTAGCCATTAGAGTCGGGATCCACAAGTTCGAAGTCATTCAGAGAGCTAGACCTCAGATCGTTGTCGCAGAGGTCCAGAGACTGCAGCGAGCGGTTGGCTC
>LGRX02033835.1:0-55287 GCA_001247695.2 Cymbomonas tetramitiformis | reverse complement strand
CTCTGCCGAGATCCTTTGTGTTACCTGCCCCAGCTCCTCCCCTTCCCTCTCCAGCCAAAACTCCCCTGCCCTCTCCCCGGCAGCCGGTCGTGTCAGGTGTTGTGGCCTGTTACCAAGTAGTCTAGTATGGTTCCTCCGTGTCTCTCGCCCCCCTTGCCCTCCCTCTTCAGCTCAAATCCCTGTCTCCAAGTAGCTCCATGGTTCCTCCGCGTCTCTCCCCCCCCTTGCCCTCCCTCTTCAGCTCAAATCCCTGTCTCTCCCCTGTGGTCTGCCTTGGACTTTTGAGGATGATTTGTATCTCCTGCATATGTGAAGTAGATGCACACCTGCCAGGCGGTTGCCTTGGTAGAAGGCCGGAGTATGGCTTGGGCAAGGAGGTCCAGAACGTCCTTGCTGGCCTGCTTGGTTGTCTCCTTTCCCAGACGACCAATCATCTTCACGCAAATCGACACGTGCGCGAGCGCCGGCCTTTGTAGATATTTTCGTCTGCGTGCGCGCCCGTGGCTACGCTGGAACGAATGCTTTGCTAGCACGTGTAGCTCGCGTCACGCAATGGCCGCGCGGCTCGCCGTGTTCAGAGAGGCGCCCACAACAGAGCTACCTGGGCGTGCCGTCTGCAGCCCGCGAGTCACTGAGCCGCGTCGCTCCTCGGGGGTGCTGCAGATGACGCTGCGAGGCATGCTCGGGGAACGCGAGCAACTTCGGCCGGAGACGTCGACGCGGGCGCAGCGCTGGCGGCTTCAGGTGACAGCGCACAACTGCTCGGCGCGCTTCTTCGTCATCACAGGATGCCACGTCCCTCACACCCGCCGCCCCGGGACTCCCGTCCCCGCGGGCGCCCACCAATCACGCCCCTCTCGGTCCCACGAGCACCCCCGCTGCGCCGTGAGCGGAGGCCCGCCTCGTGTCTGGGGGGTAGTTGCGCTGACTGGATCTGCTCTGCTGGCGGCATATCGAGTTAGGCGCGTCCCCGGTTGCTCTGCTGGCGGCATATCGAGTTAGGCGCGTCCCCGGTTGCTCTGCTGGCGGCATATCGAGTTAGGCGCCTCCCCGGTTGCTCTGGCGACCATCTCTCGCGGCGTGTCCTCCCTCCATACGGCATCATCGAGGGCTAGGCCCCAGTGGCCTTTCTCGTTTTAGGGGGGAGGACTGACGGGGTGACGCGGGACCTCACTTGACACAGGGAGCTGGGAGTACCCCCCGCAGCGCAGTCCACAGCACTGGGAACCAATCTGCTGCGTGCGGGGCATTCATACCAGCCATCACGGCAAAGGCGAGCGGAGGCGCTTATGTGGCAGCACAGAGCCGGGAGGGGCACGGCCTGTTAGCTCATGCTGACCCAGCCGGGTGGGCAGCGCAAGGAGCGCTTGGCGAAGGCTCGGGGACGGCTGCCAGCGTGCCTGCCGTCGGTGCTTGGCGGGCTCCGCGGCCGCTTGCGACAGTTGGGGCCCGGGGCCTACTACAGGGCAGACCCGGACCCGAACCCGGAGACGGCGAAGATGGCGGACCCGGAGACGGCGAAGATGGCGGACCCGGAGACGGCTACGACGTCGTGGTGAATATCACGGCGTACGCGGGCGGTCAAAGCGCCTGGTCACAGCTCGCGGAGGCAATAATGGACGACGCGGTGCACACGATCAATCTTCTCAGCTCTGCGCAGTACAACTCCGACGAGGAGGCGCTGCCGAAGATTATGCGCCCCCTCGCCATCCTCGGTGCGTGCCAGGACGGCTCGGAGGGGGAGTGCACTCTGGACGGGGCGGCGGCGGCGGAGGGAGGCCTCGTGGTTGAGACCTCGGGCGAGGTGCGTCTGCGCCACCTGGCGCTCCGGAACATGAGCGGGCAAGGCTTGCTGGTGGACGGCGGGGGCTCCGCGCACCTTCACAGCTGCCGGGTGATGCACTGCCGCGCGCGGAATGGCGCGGGCATCGCCGTCGGTATCGGGTCGACCGTCACGCTGGACGGCGCCAGCGAGGTGAGCTGGAACGTGGCGGAGAAATCTGGGGGAGGAATCTATGTGGAGGGCGGGTCCGGGTCCGGATCCGTCATCCTTACTGGGAGCGCAGTGAGGCAGAACTCCGCGGGTGGGATGGGGGCTCTACGGGGGAGGGGACCCTGCTTTCGTGGTGGGGGGAGCGTGGTGGCGGGGAACACAGCTAGGGGCGGCGGGGGGATCTTCGGCGAGAACGGGGCTCACATTGAGGTGGCTGGATCGTTTGTGATGGGGAACGCCGCGGCGGAGGGAGGGGGTGGGGTGAGCGGCTCAAACGTCACAATCCGTGGCGCGAGCCGGGTGGCGAGCAACTCGGCGGAGCAGGGGGGCGGGGTGCTCGGAGCGTCCGCCGGCGGTCATATCGTGGTGAACAACTCGACGTTGACGGGCAACTCAGCGAGCAAGGCGGGCGGGGGCGCCTACGGCGCCTGGATCCACGTGGCCAATCAAAGCAAGGTTGTCAACAACACGGCGCTGGTAAGACTCGGGAGCGCGAGGAGCGGAGAGAGGGCGTTGCGATGGCCCCGCTGATACTGATCTGGGCTTCTTTAGAGTGTTCGATAGGAAATCGATGGAGCGCTTCGTGGTCGCTTCTTGATTTGATATGGCACGCCATGTCATTCCATCACACCGTGTCATTCCATCATGCCACGCCACGTGATTTGGATCAGTGAAACCTCCGAATTCGGGTCTTTATCAGTGTTAAGACAATTACAGAGCTCTCAAAATTTGTCAGTGTTAAGCCCGAATTGCCATGTGTAAGAACCTTTTCATAATTCGGCCGAAAGTTACGGCATCTGTATACGTGGCACGTATTTTGCCCAAACCGCAGCGTCCACTCGTCACGCTTAACTTTGCGAAACCTCCCTATTATGCCATTCCATCATGTCATGCCCATCATGTCATTCCATCATGCTGTCACATCTTTAGATTCCCCGATGTGTCGTGGCAGCGGAGCGTCGCCCGGCGATGCCAAGCGCAGGGAGTCGATGCTGCTTTCTCGCCGCGCTGGCCAGAGCTTTGCCGCGTTGTGCGTCGAGACGAGCATGGGAGCCATGATTCTGCTTTGCGATGTGCCAACTGGGAACCTCTTGGCGCCAGGACTGAAGGATTTGTCGCCTGGCCTGCTCTTCGTATGGTATTTGTTGCCTGGCCTGCACTTCTCGCGCAGCTCTGCGCGTTCGGGTGGATCTCCGCCGCCCGGTGATGCCGCCCGGCATGCAACCGGTATGTGCTCCTGATAGTCTGCTTGCGCAATGTACATGGACGGGTAACAATGGAAAGCTCAAGCCCAACAGCTTCGGGGGATTGGGCGATGTGTGCAATTATGGGCACAGGGCGGGTCGGGAGGTGGGGTGTACCTGTTGAGCGTAGCGGACTCCGAGGAAGCCGGGCTGACCGTGAGCACCGGCACAGACCTCTCCTCCAATCACGCTTCAAGGCACGGTGGGGCGGTGCACACCGAGCCCAACGCCACCGTCAAACTGCATGACGCCATCGTATCCGGCAACCGCGCAGACGCCGCAGGCGGGGCGCTGTACCTGTCGGCCGGCGCACACCTGGAGGCGAACCGCATGGAATTCTTGCGCAATGTCGCGGTGGGGTCGGGCGGGGGGGTCTATCTGGAGGGGAGGGCCGGCACCGCCTGGATCCACGCCTCGCTCTTCGAAGGTAACGAAGCCGGCATCAGCGCTGGGGCGGTGTATCTCGGGGAGGCGTCCTCCCAGGTGGGCCGCGCACTCCTGACAACTGCGCTGCGCCCTCGTCCCGCCCAATCGCACGGAGCCGATTGAGATCTGTGGACCATGACGGCCTTCCTGCAGGGAACATTGCTATTCATTCCCGTTGGCCCGGAATGAAAAAAAGCACCGTGTTTTTCCTGTGTGTGTTTTCAATATTTCTCATACTTCAGAGTGACATTTCCATCGAGTGAAAAACCCTAAACTCGCCTCGAACGGCCGCGGGCCGTACCGCCATGGTTCGCAATATTCCCTGGCTTCCTGTCCATTTGGTGGCATGGCCTGCTGTGCCGGGAAGGGTTGTCATAGGGTTTGAGCTGCTGTGGTCATTACTGACCCAAGGCAGTGATACTTTACATCGTTTCCGATCGGCAAGGCATACAGAATCCCAACAAATCTACTGCACACCTGATTGTGTGCTGCAACATGCGCAACCGCTCTCTACGTGGCGCCCTCATTCCACATCCCAAAAGCAGCAAGGAGTGCAACGTGCGTATTGGTACGATCGGTGTGTTGGGAACCAGCTGAAACAGCTGACCAGTACCTGTCTTGTCTGAAGTGCAGCCTGTCCCACAGTCAGTCCCACGGGGGAGGCTGGACTGGGACTCCACATATAGTTCACGAGAAATGGCTTGGAGTGGTCAACATGCACAGATAGCGTGACTACAAATTAGTCCATTGCCAGGCAGCAGGGTAGCGCCTCTCCCCGTCGGCCTCCCGCATGTTATAGGTTTCGGGGTTTGGGATTTGGCCTGCTGTGCCTATTGAAAGGCCCAGCAGTTAGGGTTTGAATCTGAGACCGTCAGATCAAATCGCTGCGTTCTGGTCACCAGAAGTGAACGGAGAGCCAGGAGCTCTCGCTGCGTTTTGCAGTTGGAGTAGCCTGCTAGTAGAAAACGTCACGGTCTTCTGCATCTTGCAGGCCCAGTTAATCAGGCAGCCGTTGAGGCCCTTGCCAATGGCCGGGGCGCTAGCAAACGTAGAATCAGTCCAGATGGCAATCTCAAGCTGAGACTGCTTGAGCTCGCGTCTCTACTAAAGAGACCTTTTGAATTTTGCTCCACCAAAAGCCCGCTTGCTGCCCGCCAGGCCCCCTTCCGCCTCCTCACCCTCCCTTGTAGGGGCGCAACCTCCTCCTGCCCGACCCCCAAAAGCGGCGTAAGAGCCGGGCAGGCCTGCGCCAATCGAATTCAGAGCGACGGGCCCCAGCGCCACGGCCCGCTCCGTCTGCGCCCTTTCCGCATCAGCCACGTCCAGGCTGGTGCAGTGGGGTACAGGGTGAGCTGCCTTCAGCTCCGCCTTCTCCACGCCGCGAGCGATCTGGGAAGCGACTGCCTCCATCCGCGGCCTGCTTGGTGGTGGTGTTCAGCACGGCACGTAGTCTAGAGGCGTCGAACTCCTCCATCCACCGGCTGAACACTGTGTCAGCTACCAAGTTCTCCGACCCGTCTGCTCCATTAAATCTTCTGCTCCATGAAGGCCAACTTCGCTCAGAGAGCCTCAGCACCGCCGTGGGATGACGTGTCGCCGTCCATTCCAGCCCTTAGCTGGAGCATGTCAGTACTAGTTTCCGGAGGAGCCAGTAAAATCCCTCCATGCATGCTGTTGTGGGCTTCCAAGATTCACCTCTCGATGGAGAGAACGTCACCCAGGTTTGCTTCTTGGTCATCCAGCTTCTCGCTCATCCAGGAGATCAAGTGTCCCCTCAGATTACCGCACAGGTACGCCAAGGCGGACGCCAGAATCATCTGTTCATTTTTCATCGACGACGCGGACTTCTTGTGGAGGGCGTCGAAGGTCTTGTCGCCACACAGGTTGTGCATCTGAGCTTCTTGCTGAGGGCGTCTGCGTCCCCCCAGTAGCCGCGCAGGATGGCAGTGGATTGAAGGCGTCGTAGGGGACGCACAGGAACCGATTTCGACATGGCAGCTCCTTGTCGCCCGGCAACACTTCTAGCTATCGCAGCAGGTTCCCCCTTGACCGCAAGTGAGGGAACCCCCGCAGGGGTACGTCGGTTTGCTGTTTGAGGGACTCGAGGACGCCCAGTATTGTCGTCCACGACATTTGTTCGCCCCGGTTCACAGCGCAACTGTTGCCGTGGATGGTCTCTTGCACATCCACGGTGAATATAGAAGGTGGTCTCTTGCACCGTGGATGGTGAATATAGAAGATGAGCGGCTCCAACATCTTGCACCTTCTTGGTGAATATAGAAGATGGTCTCTTGCACCGTGGATGGTGAATATAGAAGATGAGCGGCTCCAACATCTTGCACCTTCCAGAAACTCCAAAATATCGATAGTGGCGCTCAGAGGCGCCTTCTGTGGCCTTCCACGGACTTTGAGCGCAGCCCGTCATATCGCATGCGAATTGTCTACCCGCTCCATCAACCGCAGAAGAATTCAGGGAAGGTCCTTCACGGGCGTGACGAGCGAAGCGTCGAGGTCGTCGAAGTCTGGAAAGGAAGCGCGCTGAGTCGGACATCGGGAGGTCTTGATGGGCTGCTCAATATGTTCCATATTTAACCAATTGGCAATGTCTATAAAGACTCACCGAGAGGCGAGTTGATTAGAGTGATATCCCGATCAGCTGAGTAAAGAGTCAAACTGATTTTCACAACAAAATGGCTCGGCGTAATGCTGGTCACTTAGCAGGCTGAGGTTGCTGCAGGAGGCCGCGGAGTGCGAGCCCCAGCTTCCTCTACTTTCGTATTACCCGTGAAAGGCGTCATGCGTCTAACTGTGCCACCGTGGGGAGCCCTCCAACCACCATCCTGGGGGTTAGTGTTTCTCTGTCCTTCAGCGAGAAACGTCCGACCTTGTTTTCACCAAAGGCGCCGCAAACTCACCCCGCAAATCGGGAAGGGGTAGGGGGGGGCGGGTGGAGAGGGGGCATGAGCAATTCAAGCGGAGGCCTGGCGGCAGGCGGCTGTCTTTGCTCGCTGAGGGGCGCGGCCTGGGAGGACAGGCGGACATATCTCTCGAGCGGCTACAACTCCTGGGCAACCGCGCGCAACCTGCTGCAGGGCAGCACCTGCTTTGGCATTACCTTCCCCACGACCACCTCCCCCCGAGCTGCGCGGGCTGCCGGGCTTCGCCGGAGGGCACGGCGGTGCTGGCGAGCACCCCGGTGGTGGGCGTGGTGATGCAGAACGCGTCCTCAGCGGATGCGGGCGAGCCGGGGGCGACGGCAAACTCGCTGTACCACCCACGCAGCGGGCAGATCATTAATCCGCCGTTGATGTACCAGCTGTTGGACTGGTATGGGAACCGATCGAACATAGCAGGGGATTCAGCAGAGGCCCAGTGCCCCCTCACGGTGGCGGCGGTTGGCGGCGACGGGGCCACACTGGCCGGCGGAACCCTAGTGCAGTACGACATCGGCACCGGGGTGGCGGAGTTTGCGCAGGTGCGGATGAGGGGGAACCCGGGGGACACCTTCACGGTGTCCTTCGAGTTGAGCAGCGATTGGCTGAGCGACACCGCTGCGGAGCTGAGGGTGGCGCCGTGCAAGGTGGGCGACGAGCTGAACAACTACACCCTCGAGTGCGTCAGGTGCAGAGCCGGCTACCTCAGCTTCTCCTCCGAATATGAAGAGGGCACCGGCTGCGTGTCCTGCGGGGAGGTGGAGGGCCTGGAGTGCCTTGGCGGCAGCCAGTTCGAGGTGCAGCAGGGGTTCTGGTTGAGCCCCCGCGCAGCGCTGGCGGGAACGGACACGTGCGAGGGGCCGGACGGCGAGCCTACCCACGGGGACGACCTGTGCATCTTCAAGTACGTGTACAAGTGCGACACCGTAACAGCCTGCACGTCGGCGGAGGCCGGGCGGAGCGGGGAGCTTGCAAGTGATGCGCTGACGATGCAGCTTTGCGGCGACGGACATGACCCGGGCGTCGTGCAATGCGGGAGCTGCGAGGTACGTTCCGGCGCGCCTCACCCCCCCCGGCGCACATCACACGCCGCCCGGATGCCTGGGGAGGTGCTGCGGCTGGTACTCACGTCAGGATTTGTCTCAGGGATCCTGTAGGATCATGTAGGATCCCTTAGACAAATCCGTACGTGAGTGTGGGATGCTCTCCCGAAGTGTAGAGTGGCCTGGGGCCGACGACGGTGAAGGCTGGAATACGGGATAAATGAGACGGGACGCCCACGTGCAGGGCCGAATTCCTCGCGAGCGCAAAGAGCGTTCCAGAGCGAGATGAGAGTATCCCATCAGCGCTCGCGGCGTCTCGCATGTCTTGTCGCAGCTAGAAAGCTGGGGCCCTAGATCAGCCTAGCCACCGCTCTACACAGCGGCGTTGAGGGGGGCTCGCCCCTGGTAGCAGTGGGACCTGGCCGATGAATTTCAGGCATTTCAGGCATTTCAGGCGTTTCAGGCGAGTTTGGCATTCGCTGGATGGGCTGCCAGGAGCCCTCGGAAGAGTCGAGTTGAACACCTGGGCTCTGTGCGGGGGGTGCGGTGCCGGGGCTGTGCGTAGGAGGGCTTCGAGATCACGCCGACTGACGAGTGCGTGCGCTGCCCCAAGGCGGGGGCAAGTACCGCTTTCTGGATCCAGGCTGTGGCAAGTGAGCCCCTCCCTGCCTCCGGACTCGTCCCCGGGCTTGGTGTCCTTATCGCACTGCTCTGCTGAAACGTGATATTGTGTGCGTGATATTGCCTGGCAGCCCGCACGGCACCCTCATCTGAAATTCCTTGTGCGGCACACCGCACCATATTTTCCCCACCTTTTTCACACGGGCATGAGTGAGGGCCACCTGCTGCCCGTCCGCTCTCCTGTAGCGCCGCTGTGGTGCCTTGGGCCCACCTGGCAGTTTCTTGGCGTCCAAGGGTCCACGGGTGAGAGTAACGGCGCAGGAAGAGGCGGATCTCACCGTTTGGAACAGAGCTGTGTTGTTCCCTGTCAGCAAGAACAGGTCGGTCTTGGAGAACTCGGCCCCGGCCTCCATCCGGTCCTCCCCAATGAACCTCACACTCCCACGGAGCATGCCACCGGTCTCCGATGAACCGCTGTGCTTCTTGGCCGTGAGGATGGCCCCTCTGAAGCAGCCACCGGAGGCCGGCCGGCACACGCTCCGACCGAAGAGGCCATTTCCTGCAGCCAGGTTCACCCTCACCCTGGAAGTGAATGCGGTTGAGCTCCTTCGGGCCGATACCCAGCGTCTTTCTCTTGGGATTCCCCTTCAGCCTCGGCGAAGATGCTTTATGTCTTCGAACTCCCGCAGGGCACATCGCCCAAGTCAAGATGCAGCTTCCTCGCCGCAGAGAAGTGAGCCTTAACTGTGCCATATTTAACAGTCCTAGCTAGGAAACTTGACCAGAGTTCAAGCGAGCGTCCCGATGTCCGAAACACAGGTCGCAGGTCCGCCCAGACCTCAAAGCATCAGAAATGCTGACCCCCAGTTGCGTAAGAGGATAGAGTATAGCTGGCCACGGCGTTGAAAGTGGAGTGAGCCACGCCATCCTCCAGCTGCCGCAGCTTCCCCCAATCATCAGTCCTACGTTATAGACCACGGAGGTATCCGGAAGACTACAACTGGCTTTCAGTAGGGCTGTGGTACTTCCTCCCCCCCCCCGTCCCCCTTGCAGGCCGGTGCTGAGAAGAGGTCTGTCTCAGCCTCGAAAAGTTCCACCGGGAAAAATATTGCAGGCCTGGCCACAATGAACTGATACAAATCCGCCGGAAGCAACACAGGAATGACAAAGCCGCACTGCCCACACGCTGCCTCCTTTTACACTCCAACAAGGGCTCCGGAATGTGCAGTACTGTATGCGCGAGACAGGCGGGGGGCACGCCATGCCATGCGCTCTGCCCAGTCCCGTGCAGTACACACCTGCCTGGCTGTCCAACACTCAAGTGCTTGCTTGTCTGCTCCAATCGCATCGCAGCAGGCATCCGCTGAGAAAGGTCCACACCTGCTATTTTAGGGGCTATTCAGGCCATCAGACACCGCCAGCAAATAACGTCCAGTCATCCCGCTCCTGTCTCCACACCGAGTCAGAGAGTGACGTGGCGATGGAGAAGCTAGGTTGCTCCAAGAAACTCGGCTCGGTCAGCTCAAATATCACTAAAAGTGATGGCCCAACAGTGGTCCTTCGTATGTGGAGTCCCGGAAGGAGAGGTGCTAAGCCCCTCGCTTTCGTGGCAATCAATGATTGGGGCATCTCAGCAATCTGGCTGTCAATGTGAGCAAAAGCAAACGGCTGTAACCCAAAGGGAGCCACAGACGGCCCCCTAAATGAATGCCTGAATGCCCGTAGTCACCCTGCCCCCTGAATACACAGTAAGAACCCTCTCGTCCAAAACAGCGCACGGACCCAATGAGCCCTTTTGCACGTTTCTTCTGTGAAGGCATAGCCCTCATCCCACTGCCTGTGCAACTCAAAAAATAACTCAAACCGCGCCTCCTTCCTGCTCGGAGCGTCCTCCAATAGGTTCGGTTTGGGCAGATCCCCAAGGTCCCGCAATTAGCTGAACATCGAAGTGTACACACCGCTGGAACATTCTCCTCGAAGCCCCCCCCCCTTGGCCCGGCTTGCACCTCCACTTCTCCAACTTGGCTTTCGCGGGGCGCGTTGTCCGTCATTGTGGCCACCGTGCGGTTCCTGAGGAAGTGACCCCGCGCGTGCTTGAGAGCCCGGTACACCGAAAACAGCTCGAGGTAGTTCCTCGGAGAGGTATCCATCGGAGGCGCTACCCGTGAAAGTGTAGCACCAGTCCCGCGCGCGGCAGCGCCAGGAGCTCCCTGCGGCTAACGGCAGAAAAGAGCTTCGATCCAAGAAACCTCCCCGATCCCAGTCCCCATGGAAGCATCCACGGAGACGTGAGGGATTTGACCTCCCGCTTATTCAACGCTGCTTGTTGCCCGTTCTCCACCTCCAAACATCGAGCAACAAACCGGAGGTCTGCCCTCGCCCCAGTGCGCCAGTGCCGTGACATGCAGCCATCGCGTGTTGGACCTCCGCAAGGCTTGTCCAGCGCCACAAAACAGAGACGATCCCCTCACCAGCCGTGAGGCGAAAGCCAACTGTCCCATGAACCTCTCCAGGTCCTTCCTGGCACACCGAGGGGTCTGCGTACCGCCCATGGCCGTGTCTCGCAGCTTGTCACACGTGCGTTGAGGGAGGCTGGCGGAGACCCTGCCCTCTCCAAATGCGTAAGTGCACAAAGGAACACCGAGAAAGGCGACGCCTTGAGCGGGCCCCTCACACTTGTCCCGAGCCACCCTCCCAAGGCCCCGGAGCTCTAGCGCATCTTGCGTTCGCTGCTTCCTTCGTCTCTGTACACCCCGAGAAATCATCCAGACATCCAACCGCCCCCAGGAAGCCCTGAGCTCGCATGAGGTGCACCAGCGCAGTAAGCGCATTTCAAAGTGGCCACTTATTGCAAAAGGTGTGAGATGCCAAATGCCTAGATATCCCTACCGCAGGTGTCGCAGGTTGAACAAATAAGAGTTGCAACCCAGCCAGGTTGGAAGTGAGCTCCTCCACAGACGCGGCAAGAATCCGCAGAAAAGGAAAGTGCTGTGTTGCGCTGAATTCCCCTGAGAAAGTGCCACCTGGCGACTCTGAGAAAGTGCCACCTGGCGACTCTGAGAAAGCGCCGCCGTCAAACGTCACGGCCCTCTCAGATGGGTCGTTGCAATGTGCCACCTGGCGCCAGGAGTTGAACGAGGCAAACGTTGTCTCCTGTGTGCACAAGCCGAGCGTGCTCAAAAGAAATCTCCTGGGTGCAGAGCTACAACAGCGCTGATGAAATCTGCCCTTTGTGCAGAAAATCCGACTGTGAGGAGCAGGGATTGGACTAGGACGAGCAACTTTACTCAGGAGGGTGTTGAAGACGTCCTCGACCTCGGAATGAGCTGCAAAATTAGTACGGCCTCGAGCGGCTCGGATGGCTAAGCTCGAGACACAAATTCGGACTCGCTGCTTGAAACATTGACTGAGGGACTGAAGAGAGAAGTCTAAAGAGTCCTCGTTAACCCACAATCGAATTCTGGACAACTTTGAATCACTATGCTAACTGAACTATTTTCTTTGAGGTCACCACACCGGGAGGGGAGGGTGTTGAAGGAGTCCGAAGGGCTTGCTGCTCATCGAAGAGTGAGCTGCAACTCCCTAAAGATGCTCTTTTCTACCAACCAAAAAAAGTTGGCTACCCAAACCTAGTTCTATCGTATCTTCCTGAAGATACTACCTACCGTGTCTGCCGATGGATGCGCACGATTGTGGCATCGACGTCCCACACAACTCCCTGGTTCACTAGCGGGCTTTCCAGCTCCAAACTAAGCCTAGGTGGGCTACTAAAAGACCAGCTCATCTCATCCCTTCGAGAGGGTGGCATCATCTCTTCTTGATGCATCATCTGTTTCCAGAGCTGCTATTGGCCACCTTGTTTGGCCCCAACTTGACCAAAACTGTGTTCCAATTCTGAGCTACTCAAGCCTGAATCTCTCAACCGGTTCTGGAGTTTATTGGCTCCCAGGGTTTTGAGCTTCAGGGTCTTTCACGTATATCCAGCTGGGATGTTTGGTCACCACAATAATCACCATTAGCCCCTGCAGTCTTGATTGCAAAAATTTGCTCATGCTTAAGGAAACACACGACATCGGCTGGTCTTCGGGACGGAGTGCTGACTTTTGGCCCCGGGACCGGCCGATAATGGTCTGACTTTCCTTCTTGTCGTGGAGCGCTTGCCGCCAAAACCTGCTTCCGCGATGGTTTGGGATGATGACACGCCGTGGAATCCGGGGGAGGGGGGTGCTCACAACAGTTTGTGCGTTAACTATATTTGTGTTATGGATGTGGTATCCGATCAGCCTCCGTTTCGGGAAGGTGTTCACAGCCCTCCAGGGGGATGCCAAGACGTTGGTTGAAGGCATGGACGACTGCATGAGTCTCGCCTCTCAAATTACGAGTACCCTCGTGCAGTATGTGCAGACGGTCGCCCCCACCTTGACTCTGTTTGAGGACCAGATCACGGGGTCGCTGCGTGCCTTTTCGAATCACCTGAGCGTGATTGAGCTTCCAGTGGGCGAGCTTCTCAGAGTCCAATGCCTCACCTTCAACCTCAGCGTGAGCAGCAGCGTCAAAATATACTATTTGGGGCTTTACTTCAAGCTCCTACTCCCGCCGGTCATCCTGACCGTCGGGGCCGTCCTCTTGAGGAGCTACAACCGCCGCATCCGCTCGCTGGCAAAGCGAGTGGGGAAGGCGCGCCGCGGGCTGCACCAGGCCCGGGTGCAGAAGGACAACCTGGAGACGCTGTGCATTTTTCTGCTGCAGTTTTTGTATCCGTCTGTGACGATGGCTTGCTGTGAGTTGTTCCTGTGCGACGAGGTGCTAAGCAGCGAGAACCTCGGGGAGTCCCAGAGTTGGCTGCGCCAAGACCGTACGATCCAGTGCTACGCTGGGAGCTGGTGGATCGCGATGGGACTGTGCTTGGTAACCGCAGGGTACTATGTGTTTGGGATGCCTATAGGGCTTTTCTTGATGCTGCGTCACCTTCATAGGCACAAGCTCTATGAGGTGATCGAAGATGGGGAATTGGTCGGTGAATCGTCCGCTGACATGTTGATGTGTCTCAAGACAAGTATGGCGGCTGTGGCGAACGACGATGAGACTTGCGCGCCATGTGGCAATTCCGGTGGTGGTGAGTACGCCGGTGTGATGGAAGGGCGGCCTGAGACAAGTGTGGCGGCTGTGGCGAACGCGCGATGACTTGCGCGCCATGTGGCAATTCAGTGGTGGTGAGTGCGCCGGTGAGATGGAAGGGCGGCCTAAGACAAGTTCGGCAACTGTGGCGAATGGCGATGAGACTTGCGCGCCATGTGGCAATTCCAGTGGTGGTGAGTGCGCCAATGAGATGGAAGGGCGGCTGAGACAAGTGTGGCGGCTGTGGCGAACGACGATGAGACTTGCGCGCCATGTGGCAATTCCAGTGGTGGTGAGTGCGCCGGTGAGATGGAAGGGCAGCCTGAGGCAAGTTCGGCAACTGTGGCGAACGGCGATGAGACTTGCGCCATGTGGCAATTCCGGTGGTGGTGAGTACCGGTGTGATGGAAGGGCGGCCTGAGACAAGTGTGGCGGCTGTGGCGAACGGCGATGAGACTTGCGCGCCATGTGGCAATTCCAGTGGTGGTGAGTATGCCAATGAGATGGAAGGGCGGCCTGAGACAAGTGTGGCGGCTGTGGCGAACGACGATGAGACTTGTGCGCCATGTGCAATTCCAGTGGTGGTGAGTACGCCGGTGAGATGGAAGGGCAGCCTGAGACAAGTTCGGCAACTGTGGCGACGACGATGGACTGCGCGCCATGTGGCAATTCCAGTGGTGGTGAGTGCGCCAATGAGATGGAAGGGCGGCCTGAGACAAGTGTGGCGGCTGTGGCGAACAGCGATGAGACTTGCGCGCCATGTGGCAATTCCAGTGGTGGTGAGTACGCCGGTGAGATGGAAGGGCGGCCTGAGACAAGTTCGGCGGCTGTGGCGAACGACGATGAGACTTGCGCGCCATGTGGCAATTCCAGTGGTGGTGAGTTCTCCGGTGAGATGGAAGGGCGGCCTGAGACAAGTTCGGCAACTGTGGCGAACGGCGATGAGACTTGCGCCATGTGGCAATTCCAGTGGTGGTGAGTACGCCAATGAGATGGAAGGGCGGCCTGAGACAAGTGTGGCGGCTGTGGCGAACGGCGATGAGACTTGTGCGCCATGTGGCAATTCCAGTGGTGGTGAGTATGCCAATGAGATGGAAGGGCGGCCTGAGACAAGTTCGGCGGCTGTGGACGAAATCAAAGCGCGAATTTTATGTGTGAATGTAAACAGTGTCACCATAATTCCTTCCTCAGGAGAGGAGGCTGAGCGGTATACAACTATGGTTGATGGAGTCTGCGTTTCAGTTTGCCCAGTGACGATAATCATTCGGCAAGATGACAGCAGTACTATATTGTACCACAAGTGCATGCTGGATCGTCACAACCCCTTTGAGCGGTTATACAAGCCCTTTGAGCGGAAATACTATTTCTGGAGCTGTGTAATTCTTCTGCGGATGTTTACCTTTACGGGCTTTATGGTCATTATTCAAGCGATCCCTTCAACGGCTGAGTATGCAATTTTCTATGCGCTGGCAATAGCTACCATGTTCTGGGGGTTGCATTTATCGTATAACCCATTTTTGCTCCCGTTGGCGGATCGCATAGAATACATCTCGTTGACAAGCTTCCTGGTTACGGTGTTTTTGTTAGCTACAAATGAAGCTTATGGAGTAAGTACGCATGTTTGCAACGTTTTGATGGTCTGTCAGATTGTTGTTGGGGCATATATGTTAACTCAAGTAGCCATGCTCTTTAAACTCAAAGTCCATGCGCGGCAGAAGGAGATCAACACGGCGATTGCACATGTTTTGCCACGTGCCATATTGGGAGCTGCATTCACTGAAAAGTATCGCAAGGGAGAGGAGGAGGAGGAGGAGAAACCTGATGATGGCGAAATCGATGATGGCGGCGATGTCGCTTTCGATGATTAATTTCATTTTTTAGATTTTGATAAACATTCAATTTATGCTAATTCAAAGGTAATGCATATTAGTCCGTGCATATTGACTTGGTGCTCGCCTGTTATGCCGCTTGCTTGGTAAGTATGGTGGTCGACATAGTTAAGGGTGGTGCATGCTGCTGCTGGGCCATTGGCACTGCTCCTTTTCCGCGAGCTTTCAGCTTCGTGGTGGCGTTCTTGGCCCATCTAGTAACACCATACGTCCATACTCTTCGCTGTTTGAATTAAAAACAGTTTTCCATTTAGCAGGCGTAAGGTAAGCGAGATATATGGGGATATATTGCCATGCTCAGCACCCAGAAACACCAATTATCGATTGGCACAAACGGTTATAAGAACATACACAAGCATGGGTGAACGTGCGAATATGAAGGCGCTTTTGACCCAAACCCCAGACATAAAAAGACTTTGAAAACACTTTCTCATTTAGCACGCGTGGACTAAAGGAAATATGTGGGTATATATCGCTATGCTAAGCGCCTAGAAGCACTAATTGTCAACTGGCAAAAGAGACCCTAAGAGGAGAGTAAGGGATGAGTAAAAATGCGGTCAAGAAGGCGCTTTTCGCCCAAACCTATAGAGAGCAATCAAATCTTTTGCCGTGTAGCGCTAGCGCCAAGGTTAAAGGCGGTGATTCGGACTTACTGGAAAATCGGCAACAAAACATACAGTTCATCGTATAAAAGATTGAGACATCAAAGCAGAGGTCGTAGAAAAGAAAACATGCAAGTTTGGCTGCCCGTTTGTACCCAAACCCAAAGAAAGTAATCAGACCTTTACCTTGTAGCGCTAGCGTCAAGGTGAAAGGTGATCAACATACTGGGAAACTAGCAACAAAACATAGTTCATCGAATAAGGGATGCGGCCCTCAAAGAATATGCAAGTTTGGGTGTCCTTTTGCACCCAAATCCAAAGAAAGCAATCAGACCCTTACCTTAAAGCGCAAGCGCCAAGGATAAAGGTGGGTAACATGTTGGAAGAATAGTGACACTAAACTCAATTCGACATATTAGAGATGAGGCCATAAGAGGAGAGATATGAAGTGAGCAACATGCAAGATTGGGTGACCTGTTTCACCGAATAAAGCCAAAGAAAAACCCTTAGCTGGTGCGGGAATTTTCTGCCAAAAAAGGCAAATCCACAAATGCACTCGTACACGGCCTTAGCCGTTGACGCTACGTGTAAGGGGTCCCACACACTTTTCACAAATACCATACGAACATGTTAAGCCATTGTATGCATGTATATCCGTTATATACCCCAATATATCTACGGTATACACGCTACAAATATTGCTTTTCATATATAAAAATGTTCGAAAATGAGCCGTTGTGCTCATACAATTTAGGTGTGGGTCAGCCCAATATGGTAAAATTGCTGGTTTTGGTCGTGTTGACACATGGATAATCTTTGTTTGAGGCAAATCCCCGCACATTTCGACGAATATGGCATTTCAGGTGTAAAAAGCACAAAAAAACCAAGAAAAAACATTGCATTTTAAATGTTTCCCATACTTAAGCTTATTTCAATGCCCCCCAAAGTGGGTCGAGGCGGCATATATTGCATCAAGGTGATGTGCATGGTTGTCTACAATGACAAGTTATGATATCGGGCACCATATCTTGGTCATAGTTTCGGCAATTTGCATGTGAGTGGCTCAATCACGCACGTAAACACTTGTCTTACATCGTCCCTATTCGATCAAAATTCCAAGATTTGATAATTCAAACATGCTAAAAATGATCACGAGTGAGATATATATGACTTATGTGTGTATGAAGTAACTTTTTGAATGATAAGAATACATTCATGTCGACGCGTGAAAGTTGTGCAAAGGGTGGTTTGTATAGGTTAAGCAGTTTACGTGGCCAATTGGTGAGTTTCGAACCAAGGTTGTTGTTATGTAACGCACCCCTCCGAACTCGAAGCACTAGGCGGGCCAAAACTGGCTCGCCACCCCCACCGGTCGGTAAGCGGAGTTCAGGTCCACCTTCACCATCCAGTACCCCGGCCGTAGCCGCGCGTAGGCGTCCTTCACCGCAATATATCCGGGACTTGGGGGGTTATTACGATGGGAAAATACAGGGTCCGATCGTCACGTTAGGATTTATACAATTCTCAATCAATTTTCTCTAAGAGTATAATTCCCGTGTATAATCGCGCTTTCTAGTGGAGACCCTGTATTTTCGAAACACTTGACCGCGCTTCAAGTAAGCGGTGAAATAACCCCTTTGGGGCATTTTAAAGCAGCTCTAGCGCAGTATTTCATTTTATTCGGTAACAATATTTCGTTTCAGAATGTCCACGCCTTGTTGTGGGCCACTCTAGAAGAGCTTTACGCTAGCGCTTGGAACGCTCTTTGGCTTTGGGAAGTTTCGACGAGATGGTGCACTACGATTTTCTTACAGTTGATTTGTATTTTATTTCCGTTATATTGTATGGTAACATGACATTTTTCTAGCTACGCTTAATCATACGCGTTTGCACTCGAAGTTTCTCTTGTTTACAAATTCACAGATCGACAGACCCTTCGATAGCGGGAAAACTGCTATTCTAACGGCGGTTTGGACTTTACCGGCGTCTTCCTCGCGGAAAACTATCCCATTTAAGTATTTTCATCACTTCATTTGGTTGAACTTTCGAGGAGATGGGTGATCTCTTGGCAACCCTATCTTTTTGACGACAGTTTTTTTCAGTTTGCATTGCGATCGTGGCATTAGCTCAAACAGAGCGCCAAACTGCGGTTTGGAGGTCTCGGTGAAAACCCGGGATGCCACACAATAGAAGAGTGTTCAACGACACTCGTTTACTTACCTTCTCCTTTTTGAAAGATTCGCAGGTTTTCAGACCCTTCGATAGCGGGAAAACCGCTATTTTCACGACTATTTTGACTTCACGAGCGTTTTCCTCGCGGAAAACTACCCCATGTAAGTATTTTCATCACTTCCTTTGGTTAACTTTTCGAAGAGATGGGTGATCTCTTCGCAACCCTATCTTTTTGACGACAGTTTTTTTCAGTTTGCATTGCGAACGTGGCATTAGCTCAAACAGAGCGCCAAACTGCGGTTTGGAGGTCTCGGTGAAAACCCGGGATGCCACACAATAAAGGTGTGCTTTCTATCTTCTTTTCACCCTCTTTGTATGGACGTCCGATCTTTCCTTTTCTTTAGGCTTGGAGTTCTAACCTTTTCGTTCTTGCGTGCTCCATGTAGGAAAATTACGTCTCGAGTTTCCATCATCTATCTCTTCTACAAAGGTATGTTTCTTTTTACCAAAGAATGGTCCTTGAACTGTTTGTTAACTCCTATACAACTTTCTACCCCGGAAACGGGGTATTAATTCGATCGATTTGCCCCCTCCCCCCTCTTAAAGCCCATTTGAACCCCTTACACCCCCGCAGAAGGTAATCGATAGCTCAAATTGACCCTAACGATGCCCAGAATGACGTTGTCGCGACCACGTGTACCGATATCCGCACATGCATCTGCTGACAAAGTTAACGTGTCGATGGAGTAAGGGTATCCTATAAAATGTCAAAGTTGCATGGGAGTTAAGGCCCTCAACAACTTGTTAAGGCATTGAACTTTTATACAGGGGCTGTACTTTTATACAGCCCCTGAACTTTTATTCAGGGCCTGAAGAAAAAAGCTCAAGCTGAGGTCTCGGTGAAAACCCGGGATGCCACACAATAAAGGTGTGCTTTCTATCTTCTTTTCACCCTCTTTGCTTGGACGTCCGATCTTTCCTTTTCTTTAGGCTTGGAGTTCTATGGTGGACACACAAGCATCTTGGGGGCACAATGGACACACAAGCATCTGGAGGGGCACAGTGGACACACACGCATCTGGGGGGCATTGTGAAGACAAGCGCATCTGAAAGGCACTATGAAGACACACGCATCTGGGGGGCATGGTGGACAAACAAGCATCTTGGGGGCACAAAGTGGACGACACGCATCTCGGGGGGGCATGAAAAGTGACACACATGCATCCGGGGGCACCGTGAAGACACGCATCTCTGGGGGGCATGGTGGACACAATAAGCATCTTGGGGCACAAGTGGACACACACGCATGTGGGGGTGGACAATGGACACACACGCATCCGGGGCACCGTGAGGGACACGCGCATCCGGGGGGCATGGTGGACACACCCGCGTCCTGGGGGGCACAAAGGGACAAACATGCATCCTGGGGGGCATGTCAGACACACGCGTCTGGGGGCACAGCGTAAAGACATACGCATCTGGGGGCAGCATGGACACACACGCGTCCTGGGGGCATGGTGGACACACACGTCCGGGGGCACAAGTGGGATGCATTAATGCATCCGGGGGGTGGACACACACACGCATCTCTGGGGGCACTGTAGCACACGCGAATCTGGGGGCACCATGAAGACACACGCATCCTGGGGGCATGGTGGACACACAAGCGTTTTGGGGGCACAAAGGGATTTACACGCATCCGGGGGCACGTGACACACATGCATCTCGGGGTACCGTGAAGACACACATGCATCTGGGGGCATGGTGGACGGCACAAGCATCTTGGGGGCACATGGGATGTGACACGCATGTGGGGGGCACAGTGGGACACAAACGCATCTGGGGGCAATCGTGAAGACACACACGCATTTGGGGGGCAAAGATGGACACACACGCATCTGGGGGTACAGGGACACACACGCGTCCGGGGCACAAAGGACAGACACGCATCCTGGGGGGCACATGGACACACGCGCATGCGGGGGGCATTGTGAAGACACACGCATCTGGGTGGCACTATAAAGACACACGCATCTAGGGGGGCATGGTGGACACACAAGCATCTTGGGGGCACAGTGGACACACACGCATCTGGGGGGGGTGGACACACACGCATCTGGGGGGCACTGTGAAGACACACCAGTGTCGACAACGAGTGCAAAACCGAAATCGACGGTCACGTGAGTATATACTTAACCGATTTCTATTAACTCGTCGAGTTCGATCCCTCGATTTAACCATCGGTCACGGTATCGTTGC
This sequence comes from Cymbomonas tetramitiformis, assembly GCA_001247695.2. Classification (NCBI taxonomy): domain Eukaryota; kingdom Viridiplantae; phylum Chlorophyta; class Pyramimonadophyceae; order Pyramimonadales; family Pyramimonadaceae; genus Cymbomonas; species Cymbomonas tetramitiformis. Next base: position 34,987 of record LGRX02033835.1, on the reverse strand, counting down.
TGAAATTCACTAATTAAAAATGAATTTTCAGGCCCCGAACTATCATTTTCAGGCCCTAACCTATCAATTTCAGACCCTGACCTATCATTTTCAGGCCCTGAAAATGCATTTTCAGGGCTTGAACTGAATTTTCAGGGCCTGAATAAAATATAGCCCCTGAATAAAGTTCAGTCCCTGAATAAAATACAACCCCTGAAAATTCATTTTCAGGGGCTGGAATTCATTTTCAGGCCCTGAAAATGCATTTCCAGGGCTTGAACTGAATTTTCAGGGCCTGAATAAAATACATCCCCTGAATAAAGTTCAGCCCCTGAATAAAGTTTAGGCCCTGAATAAAATATACAACCCCTGAAAATGAATTTTCAGGGGCTGTATTTTATTCAGGGGCTGGAATTCATTTTCAGGCCCTGAAAATGCATTTTCAGGGCTTGAACTGAATTTTCAGGGCCTACTGCCCTGCATTTAGCGGACTCCTGCGCACCCAAGTTGGGTTTGTCCGTGCTGAGCACCTTGTGGTTGTGTGCTTGCGCGCCGGTAGACAGGCTGAGGATATTACGCGCAGAGTCAACTTCGGCCGTTACGGAAAACTGACACGCACCAGAATGAACCGGAGGAGAGGAGCAAAGGGCACATTTGAAGTTTTGTCGTTTCCAGCTCCCATGGATCTCGGACTGGTTCCTGATACCAGTTTGTCTGAAAGCAACACACGCATCGTTGCAGCAGGTGAAGCTCCCAGCACATGCCGTCTGGACGAAAAGGCGGCCAGCGACGACCTTGGCATCCTTAGAACGCTGCCACTTCTGCGGATCAAGTTTCAAATAGTCGCTCCAAGGATGAAAACGTCCATTTTTTGGCTTATAAACAACCCCTGATAGTAGTGGAACGGGCAATTCGTCAACACGCTCTTCACGTGTAATCGGTTGCACATCGTGCACATCGTCGGATAGGTCGATAACTTGAGAAAAGTCAATGGGGACCGGTAAACCGGTATAGGGTTTTCTTTCAGGTTTGACTTTGAAATCGTTCCCTGGGGTCGAGTGTCCCGCGCTTGATGATTCGAAGGAGGCCTTATTAGGTGGGGGCGACTCGGTCAAGTCAGTGATGTCACTTGGTTGTCTCATCTGAGATGCAGGTGGGGAAGCGGATGCTTGAGATGATTCGTGAGTAGCAGGTTTAGAATAACGAATATCGGGCTTGACTTCTTTAGGTGTACCTCCACTAATATCCGCAACGCCACCGATGACAAGCAAAACGGAAGCGCCCAGATACGCCATCCCTAATTCAACGGTTTCTACAGTCCCTGAGGAATGCATACGAAGAAGCATGGGCGTATCGGTAAGCGAGGAAAATAAACCTTGCAGTAATTGAAGTGAGATAGGAACGTCATGCGGCACATCAACCGCATGGTTACCAAAACGAATAGATGTTGGCATGGTTTATAAACACTGCATGAGAAATGAAAAAAGTAATCCACCCAAGGTTTGTATAGACTTGTTACAGGGCGTGTGGCTAATCTAATAAAGTAGCTCCCAATATACAGAAAACACTCAGTATTAAGGAATTCACCGTTAAGGAATCAGCCAGCGTTTGGGGGGGGGGGTCACGATTTTAGTGATTTGGCTGGCTGGACCAAAAAAAATAAGGAAGAGGTCCGAAATAAGGAAGGCCGTCGCTGGCTGACATGCTTTCGGCAATCTTAAAATAAGGAATTGACGCTGGCATAGCTTGACGCGGTGCACATGGCTAATTATTGCACATGGCATTAGGCAATTGCAGGCAGTTCTTCGTAGTGAGACTGTGATAGTATGCCGTCCTTCATGTCCGTGTGAAGCTCTCTAAGCTGTTGCCTACTCGCTGGGTCCATTTTATCACTTCGAAAAATCAGCACACAGTTTTCTCGAAAATTTCAGTTTGTAAGGCTGAGGAAGATAACGAATGGCGCTGGCTGGCTCATGAATCGCGTTCCTTCTAATGAACGAATTCATTAGCACGCTGGCGCTGGCGGGGGGGGGTCACGATTTTAGTGATTTGGCTGGCTGGAGCCAGATCTCTGTTTCATTAAATATGAGTGTCTACTGTACGCCGTCTTCTTCGGCCATTCCTTCTTGGCACATGAAGAATTCGTGCGCACAAGGCAAGCATGCGTGATGCTCGTTATAATCATTTATTGCAACAAGATAACATCCGGGATTGAACCAGATGCGAACCTCTGCCTTCCGGGAACAATAACTGCAGTTCATCACCTGCGACGACCTGCGACGATGGGAAATGCCGTTAAGAACTGGAAGGCGAGCTTAAGTAGCAGTAAGCTCAGTGTCGACAACGGAGCCAACGGAGCCACCTCGGAGCCTGGTGTCCACCGGCTCCTGCGGAGCCGGACCCTCATATTCGACGGCTCCTACGGAGCCGGGATGGGACGGAGCGTGGTGCTTGGCAGCTCCTCCGGAGCCGGAGCCTCATTTTTTTCGGCTCCTGCGGAGCCGGAGCTTGGCGAACCCTCACTTTTTCGCGCTCCTACGGAGCCGGAGCCTAAAGCTTTCAAGCTCCGCCGGATTGCGCGGAACGATCGGATCCTACCGTGTTTTTGTGCATGTTTTAGAATGGCACCAAGCGCGCCAAGAAGCGCGTCGCTCGGACCGGGTTTAGACTCCTCGCCAGTGGATTCGGCATAGTCGAAAATGATTTACAACGATGTCACCTGAGTGCGGGGAGCCGGTCCGTGCACCGCGCCTTAGCACCGCTTCGGAGCACACCACCGCCGGGCGGATTGATAAATATCTAATCCTCTAAAATAACAGCCCAAATTACGCATAAATTTCCTGGAGTTTTAAAGGGGTTATGCCTGATACGTTTGATAGCTTGAAATGACGGCATTGAACTCCTCTACACGTGGCACGAATTTAGGGGACGAATGGATAAGCGAGGCGTATGTTATGGTCCGATCAGTAAATAAACCCTATCATTATAACGACACATGTCGCACGTTTCCCTGAAAATTCCGATTCCACCGAATACTGACCGCATGCCTACATTCGATAGGTCAGAATGGCGGCATTGAACTCCTCTACACGTGGCACGAAAGTACGGGACGAATGGATAAGCGAGGCGTATGTTATGGTCCGATCAGTAAACCCTATCATTATAACGACACATGTCGCACGTTTCCCTGAAAATTCCGATTGCACCGAATACTGACCGCATGCCTACGTTCGATAGCTTGAAATGACGGCATTGAACTCCTCTGCACGTGGCACGAAATTACGGGACGAATGGATAAGCGAGGCGTATGTTATGGTCCGATCAGTAAACCCTATCATTATAACGACACATGTCGCACGTTTCCCTGAAAATTCCGATTCCACCGAATACTGACCGCATGCCTACGTTCGATAGCTTGAAATGACGGCATTGAACTCCTCTACACGTGACACGAAATTACGGGACGAATGAATAAGCGAGGCGTATGTTATGGTCCGATCAGTAAACCCTATCATTATAACAACACATGTCGCACGTTTCCCTGAAAATTCTAACTAGGCACAGATTCCAACATGTAATTTCAATGAGTAATTCGAAAGGTATGCATTTATCAATGAAACACTGGCACGGTTTCTATACCGATTTCATCATACATATTTCAAGTGTTCACATAAAAGTGTGATTAGATAATGTTTTTCACTATGCAAGAAAACATTATGTTGTGGACTGCTCGCTACCGTGACTGATTCCTAGCGGCACATTACTCCTCATCACTCAAGTCTGATAGATCTTCTTCCCCATTACCTGTGCTGCCGTGCTCTTTCACGTATGCCTCAACAATAGCAGCAACAGTGGGCCGCAAGAAGTACAGTAACAGTTGCTTCGGATAAACATGTAAATTGACATCGTCTTTGCTGACAAGGAACCAGCATGATAATCTGCCAACAAAGTCCCCGCTGCACTAAACACACTTTCAACATTTGCTGAAGCAGCCTTCTTACAACCTGCATCTCCACGAAATACGGCGGTGTGAATAGGGAGATCACACGCCACGTCATTGTAAAAGGCCACTTGATCAAAGCGACCTGTTCGCTTCTGGCATACATACTTCCCACTTGTGACCGCAGCTCTACACTTCAAAGTGAACGTCTCCTTTTCAAGCCGGATCTTTTCTGCCAAAGTGGTTCACACACTTGATCATCTTCCCCCGATCTTTCCCCTTGACAACCAAATGTTCACCGGATCCCTTAAAGTCAAAAAAACGTGTACACGAACGCAGTATTAGCTTCCCCTCGCGCGGTGTTGCCACCATTGGCAGGGGCCACCGAGAGCTGGGTCGTATTCGGGATGAACTGCAACTCCTCGTCGCGACAATCCTTGTAGGTGTCGTGACGAAACCTATTCCACTGATCGAGGCGCATCCAGTACCCTTCGTGGTTTGGCTCGTCCAAAACATCATCTGAAACCTATGACACGCACCGAGAATACGAATGCGATTAGGTAGTATGTTCTCAAGGTATATTAAGTACACTAATAACCGCACCGCTACTTACGAGCGTAGGCGGCTTGCTTATAGTATTAAAGCTGGATAATTATACCTGGAACCGTATCCCCTCGGTCTTGGCGCATGAGCGTCCAGTTCCGAACTGGCGAACTTCTTGATACTCCACCGCAGTCGCCGAGAACGTCTTGGCTCTCTCGCTCGGTGACATGGACGTGAACCACGACCCGGTATGCTCACCACGACAGCCATATCGACTTGTTCAGGACCTGGGTATTTTTTGATGATCTCGCAAGGGAGTGAGGTCTGAACAGCTGCAGGCCTTGGAGGGGCCATGGTGAGATGGTGGGCGGACCGACTGCGCCATTCAAAGCTAACTCATGATTTTTGTCTACCCCGTAAAATGTTGTTAGATCCGCCCGGATTCGGAGCCGGAGCGTGACAAAATATGAATCCGCGGAGCGCAGATCGCATCGGAGCCTAAAGTTTCACGGCTCCGCGGGCTCGGAGGCTGATTATATTTTGCACCGTCGGAGCCAGATCAGCACGGAGCTTGAACTCGGTTGGCTCCTACGGAGCCAGAGCCTGACTTTTCAACGCCCCGTCGGAGACGGAGCAATGCGAATCCTCGATCTCGCGGGCTCCTACGGAGCCGGAGCCTGGTAAAATCGGTGCTCCGTACAACGGAGACGGAGCTGCTCCGGATCCGTTGTCGGCACTGAGTAAGCTGAAGAGGAGACTCACGTTTGACAATCGTATACGATTGTCAAGCTTGGGCGCTAGGTCCGACCCCCCTGACTCACGTTTGACAATCGTATACGATTGTCAAGCTTAGGCGCTAGGCTGACCCTGACTCACGTTTGACAATCATATATGATTGTTAAGCTTGGGCGCTAGGTCCGACCCCCCTGACTCACGTTTGACAATCGTATACGATTGTTAAGGTTGGTCGCTAGATAGGTCCGATCCCCCTGTCTACAACCGTTGCCTCGCAGGTGACAGTCGTATACGTTTGTCGACCCCTCTTGGGGAGGGGGGCAAACTGAGTGTATGACGTTGACATGACGTCACGTGTTAAGTGTTAAGTATGGGGAAAGTTAAATTTTCGTGTTACAACCTTAAGTGTGGGCTTAAGTATGGCGACCCTAATCCTGCGTCGCGGCCGAAAAGGCGGCCGGCCGACGGCCGACCGCCCAGCCACTTAGAATTCCCCGTAAACGAGTGTCGTTGAACACTCTTCTATTGTGTGGCATCTCGGGTTTTCACCGAGACCTCCAAACCGCAGTTTGGTGCTCTGTTTGAGCTAACGATGCCACGATCGCAATGCAAACTGAAAAAATCTGTTGTCAAAAAGATAGGGTTGCCAAGAGATCACCCATCTCCTCGAAAGTTTAACCAAATGAAGTCATGAAAATACTTAAATAGGGTAGTTTTCCGCGAGGAAGACGCCGGTAAAGTCCAAACCGCCGTTAGAATAGCAGATTTCGCGCTATCGAAGGGTCTGCCGATCTGTGAATCTGTAAACAAGAGAAACTTCGAGTGCAAACGCGTATGATTAAGCGTAGCTAGAAAAATGTCATGTTACCATACAATATAACGGAAATAAAATACAAATCAACTGTAAGAAAATCGTAGTGCACCATCTCGTCGAAACTTCCCAAAGCCAAAGAGCGTTCCAAGCGCTAGCGTAAATCTCTTCTAGAGTGGCCCACAACAAGGCATGGACATTCTGAAACGAAATATTGATACCAAATAAAATAAAATACTGCGCTAGAGCTGCTTTTAAATGCCCGAAAGGGGTTAGTTCACCGCTTACTTGAAGCGCAGTCAAGTCGGTTTCGAAAATACAGGGTCTCCACTAGAAAGCGTGATTATACACGGGAATTATAGTCTTAGAGAAAATTTATCGAGAATTGTATAAATCCTAACGTGACGACCAGACCCTGCATTTTTCCATCGTAAGGACCCCCCCAACTCCCGGACGTATTGCCGGGTGCAGTCCTCGAAGAGCTCCGCGTAGCACCGCCGCTCAAAGGTCACCGAGGGGTCCTCCTCATCTGCAGAATGAGAAACTCGTAGAACTTGATCAGGTTGACCACCCCGTACTCCATCGCGCGGTACTGAAACCAGTCCTTGATGTAGACCATGAGGCGGTGCTGCCGCTCCAACTTCACCTTCCGCAGAACGAAGCAGAAGCCCCGCTCCCACTCCGGCAACGTCGAGCATCGTGTCCGCTTGCTGGCCGACTCCCGCTGGAGTTACCTCCCATCCTCGCCGAGCACCAGCTTGGACGACTGCGCGTCGAGCCTCTGGCCTGGGTACACTCTCAAATCCAGGCCCGAGAGCTCGCCCCCACGTGCTGAGGAATCACGGGGCGCGGGGCTCCCTCACCTGCTGGATGGCTTCGGCACTGACTCCGGGGAGAGGGTGCCCATGAGCGCCTGCTGCAGCTGCTCTTTGGTGACCGTGCGCAGCCCCACTGCTGCTGCTGCCGGCTCGCCACGCCGACTAGGTGTGAGCGCCACCCCCGCGCCCCCCCCGCGCCTGTCGGGTCCGCCGGGTCGACATGTGGCCGCTTGGCTGCTGCCGGAGGCGAGGGCGAACGATGTCTCTTCCTCGCAAACGAGTCGTCCATGCCGTCCTCGAAAGTCGCGCCCGGCTCCTTGCCCCGCACGAACTCCTGCATCGCCGCCACCCGCTCTCGCAGCAAGTTCACAAGGACGCACCAGTCCTCCAGCGACGCCTCCTCCCCCGCTGGCAGCTCGTCGATGTCGCATCCTTCGTCCTCTAGCATCGGCCGCGACCACGTAAGCTCCGGGAAGTCATGCGCCTCCAGCGCTGTCCCTGGACGCTTCCAGGCATGTTCGCTACGGAAGCGCAACATCGCCTCCCGCAGCTCCGCACCTTCCGCCAGAACGCTGGCCCGCACCTGCTTGTTGCGCTCCACTGACCAGCCGTCCCGCTTGCCCTGGGACGCCACCAGCGCCTTGCGGAACTGGCCCTCCGCTCCCGATGCGTTCGCTCCTCCAGCCGGGGCACCGGGAGCTCCCCCGGCTGCAGCCGCAGCCTTGGCCACCGCCGCGTCCAGCAGCTCCATCAGCTGCGCGTGCGTCAGCGTAACCGTGCCTGCGGGTATTGCCCGAGGCCCCTTCTGAGGCTCCTCCACCGCCGATCAGCCCGAGCGCCCCCGCGCCCCCCGTCAGCCAGCCCCGCAAGCATGGTGGTGCCCCACGCCTTGACACCCTTCAGCCTCTTCTTGGCGACCGCGCGTGCTGACGTCCATGTCCCTCGCAGCGGACACTCCGAAGCTCCTGCAAAAAGAGGGAATGGCCCGGAGCCCGCGCCTTCCTCCAGAAGCTCGAGCATGACCAGCTCCCTGGTGGCCGTCAGAACCTCCTGCGGCACGGTCTTCAGCGGCTCTGCGATGGCTACGAAGCACGCCAGAATCTCGAACCGCACCGACTCCCACTCGACCTTCGACACAGTCTTGCCCACTACCAAGTCCCTCAACGATTCCAGCACAAGGCGCACATCAGGGGTGTCCCAACTCACCCACATTGGGTCTCTCGCTGCTGGGAGGCGCAGACATGAAGAATTACCAGCAGGAACAAGTGAAGAAGAAGCGTGAGAGCGTCTCGCGACCAATCGGAATCCAAACTGCCTCCTTGTAGTCATCCGCGAACTCTGTTGCGCACTTCTCACACAGATCAACAGACGTGCGTCTGCGCTGCACGTTCCTCCTGGGTAACGGAACCTGTGCTGGTAGAATAATCCTCCAAAAGGCCACGGAACCCGAATCCAGCTCGCAAAATGTGCACTCCTCCTTAAGCGTCGACGGCGGGATGTCCACGGAAGAAGGTCCGGTCATTCAACGGTAACGACGCAGAAAATCTAACAGTAGCCCCGCTGCGTCTTGCTTCGTAACCGTGCTGTCGAAAAATGTAGCCCGGGTACGGAAAGCACGGATCCCAGTAACGGCAGTTGAACTGACACCTGCACGGCACGAAGACGGGATGGGTCCAGTCTCGCACGTCGCGACGATCTTCCAACGAACTGTCAACTCCAGAAATGTCCGTCTGCGTGCTAGCGTCGCGCTCCAACTGCTGTCCGTAATTACATCTGGGTCCCGCGAATAACTTACCAGACATGCGATAAAAAGCCGCAATCTGCTGTCCCAGTGTGCTCGCCGCTACGCTGGGAAACTACACTTCCAGAATTCTTTTTCTAACGCCTAAAAATTTTCGAACGAAATTAACAACTCAGATTTTTACAGAATTTGGGAGAGAAAGCCGAAGCTTTCATGGTCAGAATGGCAAGATTGCCAGGCCCGTGAAAAGCTTCCACTTTTGGTCTGCGGCTTCGCAAACCACCTCCGATCTAATACCGCCTCGGTGTAGATCGGGCAGACTGTAACCTACAGGTTCTGCCCGATCTGTCGCGTTCTTCCGCGGGCGCGACTCTGCTGTGAGTCTTGATTTAAATAACCTGAATTATTTCCAAGGCAATAATTCTGAAAGATAGAGTTAAATCTGTCGATGCTGATAATATGAGATTGTCACCATTAGTTGGCATTGATATCATTGATTAGGAATCGATTTATAACCGACACCGCTATTTCACCTTTGTGATCCTAAGATCCTGCAAGTGCGGGACTTGCATAACAAGCGCATGGAACAATTCGACATTTTACTGAAAGAAGGCGCTTTGAACTCTTTATTCACGCTTCCGTGTTGCCTTTTAAAAGCATATGGGTAGGCAAGTACGCTTCTTATCGCACAATACTCGTAGTGTCCGAAGTGTTGCTTCTCGTCACATAGTTGCGTTGCGAGGTGCCATCTCTTCTGTACAGTGCAAGGTTCGCGATGATCATCATGGATCATTATACTCAAGTTCTATTTACGATATATTCCATAACACTGGATTTGAAGTAGCGCACCATAGGGCGGCTTTATGTATTATGAAATGCCGCTTGAAAACGTCGCTGCAACAATCTGACCCGTGGGAACCAACAAACATGCAAGTCGCCTTCCATTAATTTCAGGAGCTGATCCAATGATTGGTATTTTAGTGACACCTTACAGTCCGTCTCTTTCTTTCCAATTATTGGGTATCATTCGAGTTCTACAGTGGGAATATAAACAAATGTGTCAAGCTCGTCGCAGTGGTTTGTGTAGTACCCAGACTATTGAAGCACGGAATCAATTTGACTTCAGCTGGTTCAGAAGACGCTTGCCCATTCCTATCCCACTCAAGTATGCATCGTTTGCGCGAGGACCAGCTATCCAGTCTCCACATGCCCCCAAGCCCAACGCCTCGTCAAAGATGAACATTGCGCCATCCTCTGCTTTGGCCGGGTTGACCTAAGAGTCCCTCAACACCCATTCCGCCACCCATCCCACCACCCATCCCACCCAAAATAATTCATACTTTTTTTGCAACGACTTCCTCCATCTTCATCTTCAGGGCCCTCCTGGTGGGGGCCTACTCCTTGCTTCATCAGCTTTGACAACGAAGAATACTCTGGGAGCGTGAGCCGTGCTGAATGGTATAAACCCATCGGACGGCCAGGGGGGTTGAGGTGTGGGAGACAATCCCCGCTGCAGCAAACTATATTTGACGTCATGTATGACAAACACGTGGTTATGGGGTGTCGGGGTGTCGGGCTTCCTGTGTGAAGGGACGCGGTTGCCAACCCTTCCATGTTAAGCAGCGTAGTGTCACGTGCAGGTTCCCTGCTACTCGTCTTTGAGAGGCGTGGGGGCTGCCTCCCCTGCTGTTGTGTCGGCGCCAAGTGGATGGATTCTCTGGATGTGCAACACATGCGCCGGAGCCCAGGGTTTTTTCCTGGCCATTGGCGGCGACTGCTGAGTACTCGCTGCAGTTTGGACTGTTTGGATGCCCGAGCCGGTGCACTGCCAGGAGGGCACTCGGGAGGGGGGCTCACACAGCACAAGTGCTCTTCGATGAGGGTCGTGGGGATGGATTGTGCATGGCCCTCGCGGGCAGTGGTCCCCCGGTGGCTGCTGGCACCCGTGGAGGTGTTCTGGCGCGAGGGCGGAGCTGGTGGAGGGGGCAATGGGAGGCGCAACTGCAAGGTGGCGGCGACATGCGGTGCTGGAGATCCAGTGCTTGGTGCTTTGGTACCAGTTCTGAAAAGTAGTATGACTATCGAGAACCACGGAGGTGATCGGGGTTTGGGAGAAGTCGTTTAACGGCTCGTGGAGAGCTGGGCATCTTTGGGGACGTCCAGGGCGCGGGACCGGCCTTGGGGAGGGCAGCAGCTGGCGCGGCGGGCGGCAAGGCTGACTGGCAGCGGCAGGCAGCGCGCAGGGGAAACAACAGTAGGAGCTCGTTGCTCTCCACTGTAGCTGTAGAGGTGAATACTGTGGAGGAGGATTGGACGGGTAGGGGAACGGGTGGCGGGGATGATGGGGAGGACTCTCATCGCTCGCTCCATCTGTCTCTAGATACCAATGGGGAGGGGCAGGAGGGACGCGGGCAATAAGTGGGAGAGCTGGAGCGGTGGAGGGCGTCGCATGGGGGGCCAGCCCTTGAGGTGGAGTCACGCATCGAGATCATTTGGCCTGGCCAGGCCCGGTTGAGGCAGAGGGCCTGGTTCCCGGGTGCGGTGGGCCGCGTGGAGGCCTCACGCATCTTTATCGAGTGGCGGTGATCCACCAGGTGGTGAGGCGGTGATCCCCCAGGTGGTGAGGCGGTGCACTCGGAGAGCGAACCGCGGGAGGTTGGGCAGGATGTGGTGCTCCTGTCGACAGTTGATGGCAAGAGTGTGATACTGGCCGATGCCAGCGATGTGTATCGCAAGGAGGAGAGGGGGCGATTTTTGGATTGCTGGCCGCGGGTGGGGTCAGAGGCTGGGTGGGCTGGAGGTGGGGGCACGAAGCGGGGGGAGAGTAGCAGACAAGGTGGGGATAAGCGACGGGGCGGAGGAGTGGTTGGCCTTGTACCCGGTGGGGCGCCAGTGGCGCGACTTGTGAGCAGACACGGCTGGGGAGAGCACTTCCGGCGCAGCCTCCCTCACCAGTCTTTGCCGCGGACTTGGCAGCGCTATTTCTTCACGCTGGACCACGAGGCGGGGCGGGAGCAGCAACGGCAAGGCTGCGAGCACAGCTGCTTGCCAGCCTCGGAGGATGCCTCCTTGACACGGTGAAGCAGTGGGGTGGACAGTAGGGGGTCCTGAGGGGCTCTAAGGTACACAGCTGCATCATGGGCTCCAGGGAGCGTGGAGGGCCGTCCTGACATCAGTGGCCAGGAAGGAGTGCACCTGGACACAAGCCCGGAAGGAAGGGTCACTGGCCTGGCACGAACTAGCAGCGACGGCAAGCTGGTGGCCGGTGAACCAGTTGCCCCAAGTAGGGCTGAAGGTCAAATCGGGTGTGGCTGAGGCCCGCGCTGGTCGGATGGTGGACTCATGGACGATGGTGTGTGGCAAGCGGGCGTAAAGCAGGCGGGTGTGGCAGGCAGGCGTGCGGCAGGCAGGTGTATGGCTGGCGGGTGTGTGGCAGGCGGGCGTAAAGCAGGTGGGTGTGTGGCAGGCGGGCGTGGCAGGCATAAAGCAGGCGGGCGTGCGGCAGGTGGGTGTATGGCAGCGGGCGTAAAGCAGGCGGGTGTGTGGTGCGGGCGTAAAGCAGGCTGGTGTGGCAGGCGGGCGTGCGGCAGACGGGTGTATGGCAGGCGGGCGTAAAGCAGGTGGGTGTGTGGCAGGCGGGTGTGGCAGGCAGGCGTGTGGTAGGCGGGCGTGCGGCAGGCGGGGTGTATGGCAGGCCGGCGTATGGCATGCCGGCGTAAAGCAGGTGGGTGTGTAGCAGGCGGGCGTAAAGCAGGCGGGTGTGTGGCAGGCGGGTGTATGGCAGACGGGCGTAAAGCAGGCGGGCGTAAAGCAGGTGGGTGTGTGGCAGGCGGGCGTGGCGGGCGGGCATAAAGCAGGCGGGCGTGCGGCAGGCAGGTGTGTGGCAGGCGGGTGTGGCAGGCGGGCGTGTGGCGGGCGGCGTAAAGCAGGCAGGTGTGTGGCAGGCGGGCGTGTGGCAGGCGGATGTATGGCAGGCGGGTGTGTGGCAGGCAGGCATAAAGCAGGTGGGCGTGGCAGGCGGGCGTGCGGCAGGCGGGTGTGTGGCAGGCGGGCGTGGGGCAGGCGGGTGTGTGGCAGGCAGGCATAAAGCAGGTGGGTGTGGCAGGCGGGCGTGTGGCAGAGCGAGTGTATGGCAGGCGGGCGTGGGGCAGGCGGGTGTGTGGCAGGCAGGCATAAAGCAGGTGGGTGTGGCAGGCGGGCGTGTGGGTGGCGGGCGTGTGGCAGGCGGGCGTGTGGCAGTTCCTGCGCACAGTGCAAGCTCCGCAACAGCGGGCAAGGCACTCCGGGGCAGGAAGTGGTGGCGCGTGGCAGCCGGCTCAGATGGCGCGCGCAGGCTGCGCTCCTTTGCACTCGGCCTTGCTCCGCACACCTCAGGCGCGCGGAAGGGAGCTGGTTGGGGGTCAACGAGCTGCGGCTGAGCAACTTGGCGCAGGGCTTGGCTTAGGATTAGTCAGGACGCGCAGAGGGTGTGCGTGTTTCGGTGCGGTATACGGTTTTGGATGTCGTTGGGGACGTCGGGGCGTGCTGGTGATGCCTCTTCTCCGGAGAGGGCGGCTTGACTCAGCAGGAGGAGGTCGAACAGGAGCTCTCTCTCTCTCTCTCCACGTGGCTCTTTCTCTCTCCACGTGGCCCTCTCTCTCTCCACGTGGCCCTCGAGGGGATCACTCCCATCCCCTCGGAACTGTGCTTGTGCCCTGAAGTCGGTGCTCGAGCTTTTGGTCTCCCGCGTGGGCACATCGTGCGGGCCCGGTAGGATTTCTTAGGCGGATTGGTGGCTGGGGCATGGATCTTCTGTAAATTGACACAAAGCCCGGAAGCTACGCGCACGCCGCGTCATTTTTATCGCTACCCTATTCTAATTGCAGACACATAATAAAAAAGCTAAAGAGGCGATGGAGAACAGACATGGGTGTTGCAGTGGGAGGGGCAACCGGAAAGGCATTGGGCCACTTGAACGCTTTGATATGCGCAACGGGGGCATCCCGCACGCCCGCGAATTTCTGAAAGTTCTCCAGAAGCTCTTGCTCCACGTCTTTAGCCTTCAGGGCTGTGCCTTCCCCGCAAGAATGAGTCTCAGGAGTCTTCCCCGAAAATTCCATTGGAAGGCAAGTGACACATCCCTACTGAGCCGCACGATGCCACCGCACCGCGAACACTGCTCAGCCGCACGATGCCACCGCACCGAGAACACTGCTCAGCCGCACAATGCCACCGCACCGCGAGCACTTCTCAGCCACACGCTGCCACCGCACCGAGAACACTGCTCAGCCGCACGATGCCACCGCACCGCGAGCACTGCTCAGCCGCACGATGCCATCGCACCGAGCATGCAGCGCAGCCATTGGCACCAGGAATCGGATCGCCAAGACAAAGCGGCGAAGAAAGCACCTGCGCGCTCGCTGCTCCAATCAGGAGACGCTTGCACGACCCAGCACTCCGCCCCTGCTCACCGTCCACAAGCTCTCAACCTTGAATGACCCTCTTTCCCAGAGTGACCAACTGCAACAGCACCGGGTGGCAAGCTGCCGGCCGTCCAGGTTGTATGAAGTGTTGCTCCCATGTTTAGCTCTGTACTATACTGTCGCATACTTGTGTATACATACTCGGAAATTGCATGCTGAATATGCCTCCAAACGTGACAGGAGGGAGGTGTAATCGATAGGCAAAGGGAAGCGAGGGGGGGGGAGGGGGTACCCTCGGGCCGACCGGGCTTGCTGCTATTGTTGGCCGCCCAAGCAATCCCTGAATGTTGAGGTCCTTCCACAGACGCACCCTGCCGACACCACCCAGTGGCGTGCGTGATTAGGGGTCCCGGAGAGCCGCCTTCGCCCGATTGACGAACAACAGACACCATCGCTACAACAAGATCGTGCCGCCTGCCTCCTAGAGGTGGATGAGAACCCCACCTCCGGGAGGGGCATGTCCCCCGCCTGTCACCTGCGCATGGAACACGTCGTCATGGTTGCACCAGCTCATCTCATTCACATGTTGGACGTGTAACAGATGTGCGCCGATGTTGGAAGGGGAGGGGGGACCTGAACGGGAGGGGGACCTGAAAGGGAGGAGGGACCTGAAAGGGGAGGGACCTGAAAGGGGAGGGGGGACCTGAAAGGGGAGCTCCAGCGAGTCCGCGAATGCCACCGTGAGGCACCAGCACACCGTCGAGTTAACTGAGGACGCAGCGGCCGCCATCCCGGGTGCTACAGGGCGGACCAGCTTGGCGGCAGCCGGCGCGGGGGTGGCAATAACCACGAAGTCACAATCCAGCAACCTGCCGGCAGCCGGCGCGGGGGGTGGCAATAACCACGAAGTCACAGCCTAGCAACCTGCCGGGTGAACCGCGCTCATTGCTGCCCTCCCGACACCTCTCTGCCAACGCCTGCCGCACATTCTCCCCAAGGCACGCCGCCGGGAATTGGCCAAGCGGGCTGCTTGCATGCAGGGCGAGTGGCTGAGTGCCCCCGCACAATGATTGGCCCAGCCGCCTCTCCACCAGGCGGGTGATTGGCCCAGCTGCCTCTCCACCAGGCGGGTGATTGGCCGAGCTGCCTCTCCACCAGGCGGGTGATTGGCCCAGCTGCCTCTCCACCAGGCGGGTGATTGGCCGAGCTGCCTCTCCACACAGGGCGGGTGCAAGGCCAAGCAGGCTGTGTCCCCACCAGGATATTGGCCGAGCGGGACATACAAGGATTTCTGCCGGACACAAAGATCGAAGGAGGACTAATCTCCACACCACACCTAACCATGTTCATGTTGCGATGTTTGGCAGGAAACCTCCTTCCAACTCCGGGTACTGTGCTGGCACCACCCTGCAGCGTGTGACGCGTGACGCTGCAGGCGCTGCACTGGACTCACCGGTACCAAAAGTGGCCACCCTCCCGCACCCGAAGTTCTAGCTCCCATCTCGCCGCGCCCCCTCCACTCTTCCCCTGAAGCGCCATGCAGGCCGTGTTTGTGGCCACCTGCCATGGCATCCCGCATTCAACTCATTCCACTCGCATGTTGCCGATGTTGCCGCGCCCCCCTTCGACTCTCTCTGCCTTCTGAGCTTCCACTCACTTGCTAGCTGCGTTGTCGGACATGCGTCATACGAGGCAAGCATCGTCCTCCTCCTCACTCACCGCGGCTTATTCAGTTGTGGAGGAAGCATAGATTGGGTGCAGAGTCGGGTGGACGGCAGTGATCAGTCCTCTCCCGGGCTCACCTCCATGTGCTCCTCACTCTGGGTGAGCAAGTATTGCCCGATAGCAGCCATGTTCGGCGTGCCCACGATCATCGGTTTCTCCGCAGGAAATGCCTGCAGGAGGGCGCGGGGGAGAGGCGGGAGGACACCGCGGCCTTGGGCACTGCAGTGGGTACTGGGAGCAGATGGACGACGCTTAGGCTGAGCATGAACCCTATAGTCACTTCCGACTAGCATCGGTGCCTAACATTTGAAGCCTACCTTACGGGGACCCTTTCTTCATGATAGACCTGCTGAACACTGTGCGGGCTGATCACCGCTTCTTAACAGAGGCAAACACCAGAAGCTGCCTGTGCACGTGCGACTCCATAAGCGGCAGGATGACCTCCCTCCTCCAGCATCTCTCAGAGAATGTATTGGACGTTCCGATCCCCCTCACCGAAGAGTGTTGTACAGTTCAATAAAAAACGTGGACTCCTACCACACACCTGAGATCTATGAACCCACCGTGGTCCCACTCCACACCCCTCAGACCTGCACCACCTCCTTGGTCCCACTCCACACCCCTGAGACCTCATGTACCCCCACCTTGGTCCCACCTCGCACCCCTGAGACCTGCACCACCACCTTGGTCCCACCCCACCCCTGAGACCCCATGCACCTTGGTCCCACCTCGCACCCCTGAGACCTGATGTACCCCCACCTTGGTCCCACTCCACACCCCTGAGACCTGATGGACCCCCACCTTGGTCCTACCTCACACCCCTGAGACCTGCACCACCACCTTGGTCCCACTCCACACCCCTGAGGCCTGATGGATCTCCACCTTGGTTCATAAGGCCCGTGCGCTTGGCTGCGACATTGTGATACGCTAAGTGTGGTGACCGTCACCTGAAAAGTGGACTGCACAAAAGCACCGTCGTCGCCGGCCTCCACGCTGCCCACTTGTGAGCAGCCCCAGGGCGCCGCTGCCCCAGCGGCCTCCGCCTGCTCCAAAAAAGCGCTGCAAGAGGGATTTCCCGCCGCCAAAACGCGTCTCCTAAGGGACCAGGCATCCCTGCAATCACCCTTAGGGTAGCCGAGTTTGGCCAAGCCAATTTTGTGCCAAAGAGCAACCTTGAAGGAAAAATAACTATTGCGGAATATGTCTCGCGCCTGAGTCTCAGGTGCATTCTTGGACTCGCAGCCTGTGTCGCCTAGCGTGAATCGAAAACGAGATATCTGTTGAGAGCATAGGGCTGGAGATGAGGAGTATGCATCACGAGGTCGTGCAATTGCAGAAAAGGGACACATGAGGGACAGCGCTGACTTCAATACCTGAACTCTTCTGATTTGGGCGAGAGGTATTGAGATCCGTGGTCAAAGCTGCACTCCAAAGCTCCAGTCAATCTCAAGCGCAAGGGCTCAGTCTAGAGGACTATGTCCAGCGACACAGCTCGAGGCGACTTGTTGTTTTGCACTCTAATGACGGTTACCGCTACTGACAACTGCGAGCAAAAGAATTTCCACCAGCCACTTTACCTGTAACGGCCACTCCAAGGCTCCAGACAACTTGCGCGTCCGCCGACCTCGCGCCCAGCCTCGACGAGCGTCACCTGTGGCCGCAGCGTCCGACATATTGGATGGACAAAGCTCACACTTTCCACTTGCAGAGAGACCCAGAAATACCCAAGCAATGTGAAAGGTGTGCTATGAAAAGATAGTTGGTTTCGAGCTCGCCTGTGCTTCAGCTGAAAGAACCTTTGCGCAGGCTAAACCAGCCAAGCCGCCTCCGACCACAGCCACTCGCGGTAAGTCCTAGACATAAAAGAGCGGAGAGGTCCGTAAGCGTGACCAGCAAAACGAGACGGAGACGCAAGCACACCTTGAACGAAATTAGAAAGCTGACTGCGAGCGAGGAGCAACATACCGAATCACCTGTTACGCACACGCACACGCCGCGCGTTTGCTTGAGAAAGTACCGGCGACTGCGTCGAACTTTATGAGACGCCACCATAGCCACCTGACTCGAGAAGTTCGCTACAGTCGATATCATTTCGGCGTATCGTTGCGATCTGAACAGGATCATACCGAGCCCTCAGTCTTTATCAAACATCGACTTGAAGTGTTGGCGAATGCGTTCATAAGCTTTGTAGCAGGCACAAATAAACCTCCGATAATGCGGATAGTCGTCACAGGGGATAATACTTACCTTTTTCTCTCTCTCCTCCCTTCCCTTCTTCCAGGACCAAAACCCTAAAGTTTGAAGGATGCTTTTTAAAATTTTGGTTGCTCGGGGGTGTTGGGGTGTGGCTTTGGAGGGGTTAGGGTATGGTCTGGGGAGACGACGCTGAGACGCTGAGACCCCGAAACTACACCCCAACACCCCCGAAAGTATACCCTTACCGGTTACCACACCCTTCCAAACCACACGGTCCCGCCACCCCCAAACCACACCCCAACACCCGCCCCGCAAACGCACACCCCAACACCACCCCAAACCACACCCCGCGGACACCCCCAAACTCATGGGAGCAGTGACTTTGCCCCCCCCCTTCCCAATGGGGTCGGCAGCCCTGCTCTTGTGTCACCACTCGATCTGCGGTGTCAGGGTTTAGGCTCCCAGCTCTCCGCTCATAAAACACCTAAGTATTTTATTCGATCATCTTTTTGACTGTGAAACCCGTTAGCATCACTGCACAACTTTCTCACGAAAGAGGGGATATAATATATATATATATTGCAGGGTAAAAGCTTATTTAGGATAGATGAGAGATGCCCTCATCTATCCTAGGATGATAACAATATGATAGGGATAATACTGGGAGATAGGGATAATACTGGGAGGTTTCATGTGTCAAATATCACAATAAGGTTTTGCGTGTGTCTATCTACCCGCCACAAAAAAGTGTATACTAATAAGAAGGTAACTCGGACATAAAAAGTTTGATGCAGGAACAAATGGAAATGATAAAATGCGTTGTCTTGTGAGGAAAGCAGGTTGCTTGCTTGTAAATTCAAGCGCCTTTGCGAGGGCGGCCACGCGGCCGAGGTGGCGCTCCTTCCTGACGGTTGGCCTGCGTAACAAAATATAACAAAGAGATGTGAACATGGAGCCCTGGCAGGGGAGGTGTTGAGTGGTAAGACGCTCAGGCAGGGGAGGTGTTGAGAGTGTTAAGACGGTCACGCAGGGGAGGTGTTGAGAGTGTTAAGACGGTCACACAGGCGAGGTGTTGAGAGTGTTAAGACGGTCACGCAGGGGAGGTGTTGAGAGTGTAACAAAATATAACAAGAGAAGAGATGTGAACATGAAGGATGACGGGCACGCATGCAAGCAGGCACACCTTAGCTCGATTGTTAGCAAACTTTGTGTAACAAGGCTTACACATGTGCTTGGCATGCAAGCGGTCCACTTTCTTTTTGCAAGAGGTGCAGACAGGAGCATCAGGACGGCTGGCAAGGTCAGATTGGAGTTCAAGCAGGCGAGATTGTTGAGCAGCATAAGCGCTGTCCAACTTGGGCTTGTCCTGTGTGCGGAGGATGTCCTCAAACTAGGGAACAGGCGTGGTGCCACGGCGGCGGAAGAGTGATAGACGGTTGAGAGGCACTCGATCGGTAAGTGTTTCACCCCAAAGAGCATCTCGCAAGCGGGCGGAGGTCTTTCCCACAAACTCGGCCAAGATGTATGGTCCAGTGTTGGCGAAGCCAAGGAGCTTGGATGTGGTGATTGCAGCGCGGTCAGGAGCGGTGTGCCGAAGTAAAACGGCATCACCGAGCTCCAGTTTGCAAGACTTTCCAATTTGCTTGCCATCGTAGCGGTCCTGGTAGCGGGTCTGATGAGCTTGGGCTTCTTGGCGAACGGCATGCGTTAAGGCCATGCGGTCCTCGATGCTGACCATACGTGGAGCATCGAGAGAAGCCACAGCGGCAGCGGCAGGAGCGTTGCCATCGAGAGAAGGAGAAGGTTGCTCAACGAGAGTGGTGGCCAACATGGTGGAAGGGGCTCGACCATACCGATACTGAAAGGGGGACACACCAGTCGGAGTATATACTTGTTGGCGATGTTAACGCTCATCAGGTGGGCCTCAAAGGGGTGAAGATTGGGGTGCTGAAGCAAAAGAGATCGGACACGTGCGTGGTGAGGGGCATGTGCGCGCTCGACGCGGCCGTTAGCTGCGGGATCACGGGGCGGAATGAAGACGATGTTGACGTGATACACGTTTGCGATGATCTAGTGGAAGGGAACAAGAACAAGGGAGAAACGGTCAATGTGTGCGTTAGAGCGCGTGGCAAAGAAGAATGAAATAGGGACAAGGTAGAGGAAGGACCATAGTCAATAAGGAAGAGGGGATCGTGAATGAGGGAGTGTATGTCGAACTCATCCCAACCCGCAAGCATAGCGTTGGATAAGAAGAAGCATTCGGCATCCTCTGTGATACGGCTGTAGATACAAGCGCCGTGAATATATTATCAATATACAATGAAACACTGCAAAGTTGGACAGCAATGCAGGTGAACGGATGAGCGGGTTTGTGAGTGCAGTCTCTGTAAGAGAATCTGCTGAAGCACAACGCTTCCTCACTTTTATACCTACGTCACCCATCATCTTAGATGGTACCGCCATTGGGTTGTGAACCCGAGACGTAGGTTGAACGACCAGCATGGTAGTAACGACTAGTTCGTTCATGCTGCACATGCGAGTTCTGCGCATGCTGAAAGCTAAAGATGGTTCTTGGTTTGTTTCCAAGATGTATCTTTACTTTGCCATCTTCGAGTTCAATCATACGAACTCTCGATGACAGGGATGCCTGATGATATGACATAATCATCTGGCGACATGTACAGTCATCGTCGACCGTACTGACGACTGTCATAAATGTATGACGCGACTCGACCTGTACAGTCATGATCGACCATACTGTCGACTGTCATAATAATATATGACATGACCGACTGTCATAATAATATATGACATGACATGACATGACATGTATGACATGTATGACAGGTATGACACGTATGACATGTATGACACATATGTCATCGGTCATAACCCTGACAGATCTCCCCTCTTAAGAGAGTTGTGACCTCACAACGGGCATACCTTTGTATATGTCTTTGATGTCTTTGTTGTTGTCGCTTCTTGCTGGTACCAGTCTTCTTACACCGATTTGAGGCGTCCCTCATGGTGTTTTTAGGTTATTGGGGGGAACTGAGTCCACTTTAGTCCCTCACCTTACAGTTCTTAGGATGTAGCCCACCTTTCCGGAAATCGTATCGTTGAGTGACGTTCCAAGGTTCAATGAAGAGCGTTTTCGCGATACAATCCTACGCTGGATTACTGATTGATCCACACGTTATCATGTATGTGCTAGACGATTCAAAGCATCCGAAGTCTACGTTACGGATTATTTGCGCTAGCCGTCGTCGCTTTTGCGCGATCGATGATCCCACGATTATAACGAATTATATTCGAACGATTCTCGGCCTAATATAGTGCACCCAACTCTTCCTCCCCTCCTTAAGCTACTTTGGAGGATCCTAGGCGGTGATGGGGAGCCCGATTTCGATAATAAACGAACAAAGGGGCTTGTTTTAATGCAAACGGAGCGGCCCTGCTTAACGGGATTGGACGTATAATCCTTTACCCGGTCTGCTCAACTCCTCAATATTTGGTCCGGTACGCGCGCTTTGACGAACATCTATCGCGATGAGTGAGAATGGATTCGCCACGTACTAATGTGAAATTTCTTTAGTTATGTTTGTCAAGCACAACTTAGGATCACAACTCCGTCTACCTCAGTCGATATCTCCGGTAGCTCGGATGACTGGCCAAGAATCCGATGACAAACCACGGTTTTGGCAAAGGTAGCATTAGCAGTTTTTCACAGATATTGGTACCCGCATATGCGTATCTGTGTAAGGGTATGATTTATACAAGGCTCACTACACCTTAGCAAGGAAGGATCAATTCCTGCTCCTGTCATATCAATTTGATGCAGGGTAAAAATGTTAGGGATATAACCCTGCAGTTCTCGGGTTGCAGCCCATTGCACCGAAGGTGCATCGCAGTCTTTGGGATGCAGCCCTGCAGTTCTTGGGATGCAGCCCTGCAGTTCTTGGGATGCAGCCCTGATATATATATGTGACCGATGGACGAAAACCTCTTGGGTACATGTTTCCACGGTCTGATTATTATTTGGTCGGCAATTATTGGCAAAAGTCATCGGCTATCAGCTTTTGACTTAGAAGCCACAATGTTATAGAAGCTGCGACTTATTGTAACCATATGCGGCAGTTATGCCTTCAACATACGTAGACAATATGATTATATGGAACTTATAATCCCACTTAAGTTGCATCATGATATATTTATCAGGTGTTAACAAGTGTTCAGGATTTGATAAGGGGTTGACGCCCCACAAGCCAAAGGTCACTGTCTCATAAGGCTCGCCTCAAGTGTGCGGCTTTGAGGATTAGCTTCCTGGCGAGACACAGTCATGATGCTTCCTAGTCCAAAGAGTTGGAAATGAGAATGCTCAAGATATCCGAAGACAGGAAGGCTTTTGGTTGGCCAGTGTTACTGTCAAGATGCTTAACCTTGATGGAATGGCATTCGGATACAAGCTGTGCAACCATGCATGCGACTTATGCATTGGTGTATGACTTTGATGAATTGT
Organism: Cymbomonas tetramitiformis; assembly: GCA_001247695.2. NCBI lineage: Eukaryota > Viridiplantae > Chlorophyta > Pyramimonadophyceae > Pyramimonadales > Pyramimonadaceae > Cymbomonas > Cymbomonas tetramitiformis. Next base: position 12,578 of record LGRX02033835.1, on the reverse strand, counting down.
CTCTTGTCATGAACCTGGAAGGAATGACGGGCAAATAGCTAGAGTGGCGGATTTACTCACTCGGCTTTGCTGTTATGGAATTCGATGCCTGATGGCACAACTAGCAATCCTTTGCTCAGATTCTTTCCTTAAGACATTGGCAACAACTTGTGTGCCAGCTTCTCTAGATTTGGGGAGAAACCATGGATCAACAATTTATCAATCAAAACACATGTATCAAGGTTGATTCATCGAATCCTTCAACTCTTGAATTTCGACAATCAGCATCTCAGGCTGTTGACGTCAAAGTGATGGTCGTAAGCTTACAATATAGCTTATTCACATTTGAAAAACCATCGTTCTCCTATGTCAGTGCCCCTACAATATGATAGAGCCGGAGAAATGTGCATTTATGATTTCTTCATAATGAACTTTATGTGTCAATAAGTCAAATAAGACTTCATTTGATGTTTCAATCGGCATGATGTACCGTGTCATCAACTTTATGGCTGCTATACACAGATGCTGGAACTTTTGATAAAAAATTTAATTTTCCAAGCAAATCACAATGATGTAAATCAATTTGTGGCAGCTGTATAAAAAATGAATGAATCTATACTCTTCCTCCCCTTCGTAAAAAGAGATGTATCAAACCAATCAGATGGTGATGGAGGATGTTATTCAATCATTATGTTATGCGAATCAGACTGAGATTACTCATCGAATGCTTTAGAGGTAACAATGTCAATCTGAACATTGATTCTCTCTACGTCATATTGGCAATATGCCTGACGTTTTTGAATGTGGCAAAAGCCAGATGATGTCAAATGCAGTCGTTGGGTTGCAGCCCACATACTTTGTCAGTTTAGGGTCAATATAGTGTACCCAATTTTAGACAATGGTTCTGGAAAATGATTGTCATGATGAACAAAGAAATCAGTGATGGTACCGAAGTTAACTTTGGTATCGAAGCTAATGGAGAGTCAATCAAGAAGTGTCCGTAATGACAACTACTTACTACGAGTTGTATTTTCGTAGTTGATGGATGGCTGACATGTCATTCATTATGAATAGAACATGGCATTGTCCAGTGATATGTGTACATTTTTCAACACATGATCACTTATCTCAATGGTGCCCATTATTTTTGGGCAAACACTATTCAGAGACTTGTTATGATAAAGAAGTATGAATGGTGAATGTGTCATTTTAATCCGATAGAATTGTGACTTGTTTTATGACTATAAAATTTCTGTCACTTTCCAGAATGAGGATAAACTGTGCTTGGAGACCGTATGCAGATTGCGGGTTGTCCAAGACTTCGTGGCCTAATAGATGAGGCAACAAATTTCTAAACATTCCAGAATGAACTTTCAAAGAGTTTTCATTTCTTAATGAAGCATGCTTGTCTTATGTGCCAAAATGTTATGAAATTACAAATATGGTGTCAATCTATATGTGGATGGTTTATACCATTGTATGCTATTCCACAAATAAGTAGTGATGTCAGAATAAAACTTTGGACAATTGCAACTTAGTACAAATTTGAGTGCATTCAAGTCCACTAAAATGTTCAGAATCTGAATCTAATGTACTTTTCTAGCTAAAGCTACCATTGACTGTCCAACATCCACTCTGGACATTGTTTCTTACGTCTTTTGGCATCACGCTCAGCGTTTTTCTTATTCTGCAAGCGCCTCTTTGCTACTTTTTCATCCGGAACGTTGTACCGGCTACGAAACTTGCTGGTAACTTCTTCTTCTGAGCTTTCTTCATCCAAAAGCAAAACTGGCTTCAACTTGTCTTGTTCTTTCATCATAGGATGGTATATTAGCTATTTTCATATGACACTGAAAAAACATGAATAACTCTTGGAGAATTTTGGGATAAACATCCTGGATTGGCTGTGCTTGATTGCTCTATGCCCAAGAATGACCGAAGAGATTGCTTGCCATTTTTCAGCCATATGGTGTGGAGGCTGCTTAACAACGGTTGGGTCATAAGCTAAATAGCTATGTCAGCTATGTCGGAGGCTGAATAGCCATGATTGCACAGACTTTGTCTTTCATGATGAATAGTCCTCTGAGAAATGGTGTCTGAAAAATCAATACTTATGACAACAACTCAACCTTTTGGTATGATGAAGAGCTGACGATCTTTGTTGCACTACAATTGTTTAATGTGCAATAATGAAATGCCTCGTGATATATTATCTCACAGAATAGGCATTGCTCAATGGCGATATGATCAGATATGTAATGATCAATGAAGACAAGATGGTTGATATGGCTCATTCAGTAGGCATAATTACCTCAAAAAGATGCCAATACACGGATACATATCAAGACATAAGGGCAATAGGCTTATTGTATAGCCTTCAAGGCAGCTAACATTTATGCTGCATTGGTCAGCTCAGTGGCTTCGACCTTCTAGGTGTTATACTCAGGCCGTGGCCTGCATATTGCATTGAGTAATCTTGACACCTTTAATGATCCAATCAGATGATATGTATGAAATATCAAGAATGGTTGCCCCTTTCAATGATCATCGGTGGCAGAGGCTATAGTGCTTGCACCGTGTCAATATACAATTCTAGTCTGGATACATGCTAGACCAGATGTATACAATGTCTAGATCTTCAAAATCAAGCTCATATGAATGTCTTGGCTGATGTATGTGTCAACTTCATGGAGTTCTGAATGGTTTGATTGTATACAGTCAGGCTTACCAAAACAAAAACAATGATGCAACTTACTTGTTTTATTATTTGTCTTTATTATTTATTTGGTTTTTAGTTGTATTTCTAGCTTATCATCTTCCCCCCTCAAGGAAGTGTATTGCTAGGCGGTTGTCAAGCGCCGTTCAAATACAACAGAGGTCCGACCTCTTTGTGATGACGTGGAAGCTTTCTATGAAGCTGGATAGCAGTTCTCGGGTTGCAGCCCCTTGCACCGAAGGTGCATTGCAGTTATTGGGATGCAGCCCGAATCCACGTCATTAGCGTGGGTCATATAGTACCCAAGCATGTGCTGTATATATACAACACTACCCTCCAGCGGCGAAGTGGTTTGCAATTACCATCATCGTATGCTGTGGGATATCAATATATAATCAGAGAGCATGAATATATATATATATGTACCATGTTTGTCAATATCGGAGAGACTATGTCTTCCTTAAAATCCTCATGACTATATGTATAATGGTGCTATACTGATGTCAACACCTTTACTCTGAGTGATTTATTGATTTCAGATGTGATGTCGTGGCAAAAAATATGTCCACGTCATTGGCACGAGTCATGTTGTGTCCATGCATACACGATCTTAGCGCAGGTCACAATACAGTGCCCGAGCATACGCGATTTTAGCGTAGGTCACATTGTGCCTCTGTTTATTACATATGAGAATATATGTTACTCATCTTTGTGAGTCTAGACAGCATTGTGCTGATTGCAATGCTTTCTCTGGTGACTTATATATCACAGAGTATACCAATATGGTGATCAGTCCAGTGCAATATTTTGTCACCGGAATGTACAGGGATTGTGAATGATTGAAATCCAGCCGGAGGAATAATCTCAACAGCTTATTCTGTACTAGTGAATTCATCGGAGTTACTTATTTCGACGATTCAAAAACCCATGTCATTGTAGTGATGACAGCTCATATGAATATATAGGGTTTTTATCAGAATGCTTTTATGTGATGTCAACATATTATGAACAATTCACTTGCATCTCAGGATCAAAGGAGTTACGCTTGGAAGGTCTTGCATGATGGTCACCAACAGTTATCAGCTGTTATTCAGGTGCCAAATTCTGCCTTCAGCACTGGGACTATATCAACCAGTCTTACAGCGATGCACTTGTCCTTCCCACTCTTATATACAGCTATAGTGCCAAAGTATATCAGGTGGGATATATATATATATACATTATATAACTATCATCTTCTGATCCAGGAAATGCAATTAAGCATGGTATCAGGTTATATGTTATGTATATAGTTCAGCATTCCAAACTTACTCGAGAATGTAAATGCTGAGCAAGAGTCAACTTATAGTCATTGGGATATAGTTTCCCATCCAAGTTTACACTTTATTAGTGATAGTGGATTTAACGTTGTACAGATTTCAACGTTATTTGTGGATGCAGTGATTTTATCAAAAGCAATCTATCAGAAATCACCAGATCGGAATATGAAATGGATATGTGTGAATCCTATCCACCTTCTTCCCCCCTTGAGGAAGTGTGAACACATAGGCAGTCAGTTGTTTATATACCTTATAGCTTATAGCTTATAGCTTGCATTCCTTATAGGAAGCGGCTCATACAGTTTTAGGGTTGCAGCCCTACAGTCCTTGGGTTGTAGCCCTGCAGTTTTTGGGTTGTTGCCCACAGTTCTAGGGTTGTTGCCCACAGTATTATCGTGTCTGTGATGATTTAGCATGATATAATAATGCCAAAAAAACGAAGTTTTTCCAAATAATGGCGGCATTTTAGGGCATGTGTGGTTACAGTGGCCCTATTACCCAATACAGTGTTTAGGGTGTTACTTGATATCAGTAACCCTAATACAGGTAAAAAATAAGCAGTATAACGATTTTGCCAAGATTTTTAAGCAAAACTGCATTCAATACCTAAGTGAATGTTAGGTGATTTTCAGAGGGTACGTTACACCCCTGACACACACATTCAAATATTAGGGTGTTACAGGGTGTTACACGTGTTATGTCTTTCAGGGATTGTTATTTGATAGATAAATATCCATTATAGCAAAAAAATCAATCCCGAATTTGCAAAAGATTACACGTACAGCATTTTGACCGATTTTTCGTTACAGCCAATATGTTTACCCCTATATATTACACACCTAATATCTAGGGTGTTACACGAGATATGACATGTGTCATTATGATTTTCTCATACCTCAATAGGTATAAAATCATATTATCAAATAAAATAGGGTCCGATTTTCAATTTTCTAATCTATCGCAAACGGATTTTACCTATTTTGGCCGTTTTTGGCTATATGTATATATATATATACATATCTCTGTGTGTGTGGACTGAAGAAGATATAAGATACATAATCATCTGGCGACATGTACAGTCATCGTCGACCGTACTGACGACTGTCATAAATGTATGACGCGACTCGACCTGTACAGTCATGATCGACCATACTGTCGACTGCCATAATAATATATGACATGACCGACTGTCATAATAATATATGACATGACATGACATGACATGGTATGACATGTATGACAGGTATGACACGTATGACATGTATGACACATATGTCATCGGTCATAACCCTGACACTCTGCTGGGTGCCAAGGTAGTGGTGGTAGAAGCAAGGGAGGGGTACGTGGAGGTGGATGAAGGAAACGGTATAGGGTGCTTTTTTGAGACACCTGCACACGGACAAGGCGGAAGAAAGACTTTTGAGGAGGTAGGTAGTGTGATAGCACCTTGATCAGTTGGCCTGCAAACGCGGGACCATTGTCGCAACGAATAGCACTTGGGGCGTCATATTCGTCCCAAGCTTGCATAATCGCGGCGGCCACGACATACAACTGCACAAAATAACGAAGGAAGGCATGTGGGCGTTATGAAGAAGAGTTAAAAAAGGGCAGGAAGGGTATATAGGAAAAGAACTCGGAAAAGATATGCGCATGCAAAAAGAGGTAGGACTTGTATGCAAATGAAGGATCGCACCTTTTCGGTGTTGAGCCGTCGCAAAAAGTTCGGCAAGAAAATGCATAATCGATCTAAATGGAGGTTTTATGATGTTTGGAGAGTTACTAGGCCTTATTAGGGCAATAATAAGACCCCGTGAGGAAAATTTTTTGGTTTTTTTTTGTGCTCGCCGGGGGGCAAAAACGCTGTTTTCGGGCCATTTTGAGTGGGCGGGGGCTAGAGGATTTCAGTTAGGTGACCAAATCGCGCGTTTGAAGTTCGTGGGACCTTTCAAGGACCATCACGGGCAACTTAGTGGAAGAAATGATGAGAATATTTTTTTTGGGTGCTCGCCGGGGGCCAAAATGGCTGTTTCTGGGGCCTGAGCGGACCATTTTGCGTGCGCGGGGGCTAGAGGATTTCAGTTAGGTGACCAAATCACGCGTTTGAAGTTCGTGGGACCTTTCAAGGACCATCACGAACTACTTAGTGGAAGAAATGATGAGAAATTTTAATTTGGGTGCTCGCCGGGGGCCAAAATGGCTGTTTCTGGGGCCTGGACAGGCCATTTTGAGTGCGCTGGTGCTAGAGGAATTGGATATAAGATCGGGATCGCGTGTTTGAAGTTCGTGGGATATTTTGGGGACCCTCACTAAACACTTTGTCGAAGAAATAATGAGAAAATTTTATTTGGGTGCTCGCCGGGGGCGAAAATGGCTGTTTCTGGGGCCTGGACAGGCCATTTTGAGTGCGCGGGTGCTAGAGGAATTGGATATAAGATCGGGATCGCGTGTTTTAAGTTCGTGGGATCTTTTGGGGACCCTCACTAAACACTTTGTCGAAGAAATAATGAGAAAATTTATTTGGGTGCTCGCCAGGGGCCTAAATGGTTGTTTCTGGGGCCTGGACATGCCAATTTGAGCGGCGCGCGGGTGCTAGAGGAATTGCATATACGATCGGGATCGCGTGTTTGAAGTTCGTGGGATCTTTTGGGGACCCTCACTAAACACTTTGTCGAAGAAATAATGAGAAAATTTTATTTGGGTGCTCGCCGGGGGCGAAAATGGCTGTTTCTGGGGCCTGGACAGGCCATTTTCAGTGCGCGGGTGCTAGAGGAATTATTCATAATAACATCGGAATCAAGTGTGTGCACGTTCGAACCGTGGTGTTCGGCAATTATAACATGTAGAAAGTTATCAACATGCCACAATATATTGCAAGAATGAATGCAAGCATGAAAGCACACCATGCATGCATGCAACCATGTGCATGCATATTGCAAGCATGAAAGCACACCAACACTAGCAATACTCTAAAATAACATTAACAATACGTAACAAACACATTATGTCCTACCTACCGCCGCCCAAAGTGTGGCCCCAGCACATTGCAAAACTCATCAAAATTCAGGCTCGCATGGCTTAGATTAGGCTGGCCACCTCCTTGGTTGCCGCCCAGCATAGCAGCACGCAACATTTGCACCTGGTTCACAGACATGGTGACGGACATGGTTGGCTCCACCCCGTGCGGTTGCGCCTGCAACATCAGGCTGTTCATGCTTCCCCCCAGAAAGGGGCTCGCATATTGCTGTCCAAGCCCCAATCCTTGCAACTGCGCAAGCTGAACCAGAGGGTTGTTGCCAGCCGGTCCCTGAGAAGGAAAGGGGTTCCCAGTCGAATACCACGCCACCGGCATCGGAGCCACGCCAAAGCCCATACCAGCCACGGGAGGCTCAGACGCTACCGGCGGCGCAGTATCGGCAGCAATCGGCGGCGGTGTCTCGGCAGCAACCGTCGGCGCGGATTCGGCAGCAATCGTCGCCGCGGATTCGGCGGGTTTCGCATGGGCGACGACAGGTGGTTCGGGTTCAGGCTGTGTTTCTAGCTCTGCCAACTCTCGCTTCAGTTTAGCAAGTTGCAGCTTTGCTTTCACGTCAGCGATCTCCCGCAGTATTTCCTGACTTGGTGTCACGACCTCCGCCTGTGACACCAGTTCCATCAGGCCTGCCGCCCCCTCCTCCCTGCCGACGCTCACCCCGTCCACCGACCTGGTTTCCTCCGATGGCGTGCCTTGCCACAGATTCAGGGGCTCCAACGGAGAAAACATATCCTCCCCCCACCCTGCCTCCTCCGTAGCAGTAGCAATGGGTGTTGGCAAGGTCTCTTGCGACCCCACCGGAACCCCACGGGGACCAACCTGCCGCTTGGATCTGGTTCTCGTGGTAGTTGCCGCTGCCTCATCCGCACTCCTCTTCGTCCCTGCGACCTTCCCTGCCTTGGCCTTCTTCTGAGCAGCAGCAGCAGCTGCTGCCTCCTTCGCTGCCTTCTCAGCAGCAGCTGCTGTTGCCTTCTTCTGAGCAGCCGCCGCTGCTGCCTTTGCCTCCGCTGCTGCCTTTGCCTTCGCCTGCTGCTCTGCCTTCTTCGCTGCAACCTTGGCTGCCTCCGCTGCTGCTTTCCTGGTCGCTGCAGCCTTCTTTGTGGCTGCCTCCTTCGCCGCCGCCTGCTGCCTCGCCACCTCCTCCCGCTTTCTGGCCGCATTCTTGGCCTCCGCCGCTGCACCTGTTTTCGGGACAGCATCCGCTGGCCCCCCATACACCGGCTTAAGCTCACCAGCCAGAAAGTCTTCTTCTTTCTTCCAGTGGTGATTGAAGCTGGCGACCTGCTCAAAAGTGCCCGCCTTGTGCGCCTCCTGAAAGCACTTGCAGGCTTCCAGCAGAAGATCAGCAGCCTCCTTCCTTGCCTCCTCCTCGATCATGATTTGCAACCTTTTTCCGCCTTTAGCCGTGAGGCTGCTCACTCGGAACAGCACCAAACGACGCTTTCCTGACTCCGCCCCCTCCAGACTCCACGGCCCATACACCCAGCAACCCACCCCGTTCTGCGGTTTCCCAGGTTTCACCGCGGGGCCCGCAATCCAGCACTTGCTCGGGTGCTTCTCGTGCGTCACCACCCTCCCAAACGCCATATCCCCCCGAAGACTATTCCGCAGGCTCACCTTCTCGTGGAGGGTCCAGGCGATCGTGGGAGAATTACAATTTATCCCCCCGCAGTAGTTGATCTCCTCATACAAAGCTCTAAAATAATATTTTGTCATCGGCGGATTAGGCAGCAGCTGTCGTGAGTCCAAGGCCTGTATCCGCGAGAGCGGACCGGACAAGGCCCGTACCGGAAACGTCACGTTCTCCGGCGGGTTCGCTCCCACCAAGTCGATGTAAAAGTGTACGGACCAGCGCGGCCACCCCGTGTGCTTGAACTCCGCCCCGCAATGCACCAACCTCCCATGAAACACCACCACACTCCTCGCATTCAAGAAGAGTGTTACCCCCGCCAACCCCCTGCCCTCATGGGATTCCCCCACCTTCACCTTGTGCGACCCAGGGTACACCACAAACTGATACTCCTCCGTGTACACCGTGAGCACTCCGTACTCCCCCTCGTCGTAGTGCCTCCCTTGCCGCTCCGCTCCGCAGTGCGTCATAAGGCATGTCCGTGCCATCATTCCAGAGCGCATTTCTAAGTCCCTGCTATCCACCTCCCCCAGCTTTCCCAGCACATCCCCCCCCAACGCCTCCAACCGATTCATCAACCCTGTCTTCTCCTCCACGTCGACAATGAACCGGTGATCGTCCGGTGTCGAGTGAACCTTCACCCCTTTCTCCTTGCACTCCATGAAGTTCTGCCGCACTTTTTTCGTCTGGTACCCTTTGTGAAACTCCTCGTGCAGGCTGTCCAGGTCCGCTTCATCTTGCATATAAGCGACGAAATCGAGCCGGCTCTTTCCAGCTGCGCTTGCCAATCAGGAGGGTACAGCAAGGAAGGCTGTACCCTCGAAGCAGGATCCTCCTCCCCAGGCTCCTCTGCAGGTCCTGCCTTCATCGCCTCCCCTGCGGGCACCTGTGCAGCCTCCCCTCCTGCTGCCGCGATCGCCTCCCCTGCTGCCTGCTGTGCTGGCACCTGTGCAGCCTCCCCTCCTGCTGCCGCGATCGCCTCCCCTGCTGCCTGCACAGGTGCTGGCTCCTGTGCAGCCTCCCCTCCTGCTGCCGCGATCGCCTCCCCTGCTGCCTGCACAGGTGCTGGCACCTGTGCAGCCTCCCCTCCTGCTGCCGCGATCGCCTCCCCTGCTGCCTGCACAGGTGCTGGCTCCTGTGCAGCCTCCCCTCCTGCTGCCGCGATCGCCTCCCCTGCTGCCTGCACAGGTGCTGGCTCCTGTGCAGCCTCCCCTCCTGCTGCCGCGATCGCCTCCCCTGCTGCCTGCACAGGTGCTGGCACCTGTGCAGCCTCCCCTCCTGCTGCCGCATTCGCCTCCCCTGCTGCCTGCTGTGCTGGCTTTTGTGCAGCCTCCCCTCCTGCTGCCGCATTCGCCTCCCCTGCTGCCTGCTGTGCTGGCTTTTGTGCAGCCTCCCCTCCTGCTGCCGCATTCGCCTCCCCTGCTGCCTGCTCTGCTGCCTCCTGTGCTTCCTCCTCTGACGCCTCCCCTTCTCCTATCGTCATGAAAAGCATAGGCATGGGGACCGCTCCTGCCTCCGCTGCCTCCCCTCCTGCTGCCACGATCGCCTCCCCTGCCGCCTGCTGTGCAGCCTCCCCTCCTGCTGCCGCGATCGCCTCCCCTGCTGCCTCCTGTGCTGGCAAGGCCAATGAGCCGGAGGGCTGCTTGTCAAAAAACGCAGGTTCAGTTTTGTACAGCCCGTGAAACGGGCCTTTACAGTTGGACCGATGGCAAAAAGCTATATCGTCCATGTCCACCCCGAGGCCAACCGCGCAACGGCCGTGAAACCCGCGTTTACAAATTCTGCATGCGTGGCCCACAGGAGCGCCCTGCGCTGCCCCCTTCCCGCAAAACAGGCAGTGCTCGCGGGTAATGTCCCCGCAGCGCTTGCATTCCCCTTTGTACTGCGGAGATTCCGTGCCGCAACCCCTGTGAAAAAAGCCCTGGCATAGAGTGCACTTCGTCGCCTGCACTTCGACCAGTGGTGCCTTTCCAATGTGCGGGCAATCCGGCACCACGCATCCTAGGCGAGGGGGGAACAGAGATTGCCTGCTCCGCCTGGGTTGCGCTTCCGCGCCGGAGGCTATTGAAAACGCTTTACTTCCACGACTGGCCATTTTTTCTCGATAAGTATTGAGAGTATAAGTATATAGAAGATTTTAGTAACTAGGTGTTACTAAACAAACTGAGAAACTTGTGAGCACTTTCGCCAAACCGTACTGTAACTAACTTGCAAAGCTTTGAAAATGCGCATGCGCTTCACTGGCCGCGAGATCAGGCCAGTCACAGGGAGACTTTGATCTCGCGGCCGGTGACATCTTCTTGCGCAATTATACCATAATCTGATGTGTACAAAGAAAAATTTCACCGGCCGCGAGATCGGTCCAGTCACATCGGAGCTTAGATCTCGCGGCCGGTGACATCTTCTGCGAAATTATACACAATCTGATGTGTAAGAAGAAAAATTTCACCGGCCGCGAGATCGATCCAGTCACAGGGAGACTTTGATCTCGCGGCCGGTGACATCTTCTTGCGCATTTATACCATAATCTGATGTGTACACCGAAAAGTTTCACCGGCCGCGAGATCAGTCCAGTCACATCGGAGCTTAGATCTCGCGGCCGGTGATGCGTGTATGCGTGAACTAGACCTGAACGGGCATAAGACGCGAAAGTGCAAACTCGAAAGACTTAAACTCTCAAGTATCATGAAGTGCGACTATTGCAATAGGAGAGCAAGAGTGCACGTATGGTTTGGACCTGATTGCTATCTGTGCGATATTACCGACTACCAGTACGCGCTCGCTTGTCTACCTTGCGCTTGGGATGTCTTGATGGAAGCAGAGGGCCTGGACGATTATAGGGGGGTGAATTGGGAACTGCTTTTTTAAAAACAAAGTCAGAGAGAGTACAGCAGCGGACCGCCCTACTACTGCAGTATGGAACTGATTTAGACTTTAAGGGGGGAACTAATTGCATAGGTTCCCACCTGTGGCGTTTGCCACACCCAACAGCTAGCGGGGACAATGTCTTCTCTTCGAGTGTTAGTTGACTTACTGCCGTTGTTGCAAAGCCTTGGCAAAGCAAGAGGCGCATGATTTCCCTGAGGTGTACCCGGTGGATGCAGCAGATGTAGAGCGTGGCGTGGAACTTGCTTCACGCATCACAGCCTTCGCTAAGTACTGGTTGGATGTGGCGCCCCCTGTGGCGCCCGCTGTGGCGCACGCTGTGGCGCCCGCTGTGGCATCCCCTAGACCGCACGCTGTGGAATCGCGTATAGCGTCGCCTGCAGTTGGGACGACGCCAGTATCCACTGTTGCGAAACGGCGCGCTGCAGCAAGGCGACGTCAAGCGGACTCTCGCGCGAGGAAGCGTTTGCGAGTGGACATCCCTGATCGGGTCCCTGAAGAGGGGGGATCGGGCGCTACCGCTGCTATCGGTATCCCGCGGGGAAGCAAAAGTCACTGGAACAAGAAGCTGCAGGGGGTATTTCAGAACGCGCGTGACGATTTGATACCAGGAGCGCTCGCGAACTATGTGCAAACGTTGGACAGCGGCATTCAAACAGCGGTGCGTGGTGGCATGCGTGCACCAGAGGATCGCGTGGGTATGGGCATAGTGAGCAGCTTACGTGCGGCCTTCGCCTCCCTCGCAAGCAGCCGCTGCAAACTAGACCGCGACATTCAACTGGCAGGAGCAGCGATGGCGTTTGGGGGAGGGGCGTCAGGAACAGTGCAAGAGGTCGCCGGAGTTTTAGGCATAAAAGTCGGTGTGGTAACCACAGGGCAGTTAGGGCACCGGAACTTGCAAGCTGGTATCGGCCTTGAGCTGGCAGCAAGGCGAGGAAGCGGGCTGCTGAAGGGCTTGGTGACTGAAGTGAAGAAGAAGGCAAAGGACGCCCTGAACGCCGAAATGTTGCAGAAAAT
>LGRX02033834.1:0-35371 GCA_001247695.2 Cymbomonas tetramitiformis | reverse complement strand
TGTAATCTAGTGTGCGTGCCACGAGGAATGAATGAGGCTGTGTCGCTTACCTTCACCTGTCCAACGCCTCGGAGGCCAAGTTTTCCCTGGCCACCTTCAGAAGTTCTGCCTTTTCAGGTCCTCCTGGAACTCCGCCGACAGCAGGTTTGCCAGAAGGTTCGTCCCAGCAAGTCAGGATCTCACTCGCATCGAAGTCGTACCAACCTGTCACTTTCGGAGCGGCTCTCCGGAAGGCGTTCTCCGCGAACAAGCTGTTCAAGTCAGAGAAGGTTTTGCTTGTTCTCCTCGTTCTCGGCATAAGCAGAGGCGCACATGGAAGCCAAAACCCCCACTTCACTCTGTTCGTGTTCACATCCACCTCCAAGACCTCCACGAAATGCATGGGCATGGACACGGCGTTGTTCCCAGGCATGCGGATAGTAAAGCTGCAGCCGTCGTTGCCCGCGGCCACCGTAACTGCGAAACTTTTGCCCGCACTCTTCGCCAGCATGTCGATGGTGTAGTCCGTAGGAAGGTTACGGTAGGCCAACGGTATGTCGTCGTCCGGGTCGTCCGAGTCGTCCTCGTCGTCCTCGTCGTCCTCGTCCATCGAGACGCCTGCGAACTGTCCAGTGGCCGCCTCCGGGGGATGCGCGTTCTCCACCTGCTCCGCAATCTGGTTTGCATCCTCGAAAAAGCAATCGTCGCCAGGAGCGAAGCTGTCCGTTATAAGGGCGCCTGTCGGACCGATCACAGAGGCCGCTCGGAATAGCACTCGTCCCTTTTCACGACCCCGCGCTTGTCGAGACTTCCCGGGTGGAGACTTGCTCCCTGGGGACGCCTTTGCCAATGGCGAACTGCGTGCACGCTTGTCACTTGGAGCTCGTGCTTGATCTCCCTGTGGCGCTGCAGGAGCAGGGCATCCTCGGCCACGACCTGCGCCTGGCCCTCGTGCTGCCGGTGCCTGTGGTCGAGTAGGCATAGCTTCGTTGGTTTGCGGGCCTCGCGCAGCAGCTCCTTCTCGTCTTGCCTGTGTAGTGGCTGTTACAGCCCCGAGTGATGGCGCCGCCCGCGCAGCTCCGCCGGCTTCGGAAGTTCTTGCAGGCAACGCCTGCTCCGTACCCAGCGACGCTTCCTCCCCGGTTTCCTCACCTGTCGTCGCTCGGCTTTTTTTTCGAAGGACTCTGAGATGTTCGTGGTGGGCCTTTCGGGCGACATCCGTCGCTTCAAATAAGGCCTTCGCCAACGGCCCCTTGAGTGGGCGTTCAGGAAGTTCAACTCCCAGGTGGTGCAACGCTGCTTTACACTCGGCCACCGTGTACCTGCAATGGCAGCCGACGCGTAAGACACACAGCTAAGACTCAGGTAGTCATAATACTTGCAAGACCTAACAATGAAATCGAGGTGCTCGCAACCGACCAACGGGACGAACCAAAAATCGACGGACTCGACGTCCCTCGCTTTCTCCACGCACTTGCGCACGATCTCTTGTGGAGGTTTCCGCGGAAGGTCCTTGCTTACCACGTTGCGACCATCGGATAACACTTCGAACTGTTCGGGCATCGTCCGTTCTGGCACCTCCTCCTGCACTGGCTTCTTGTGCCAGGCGTTCTCGTAAAGCTCCTTCAAATCCACAGGAGCCTGTGGGGTCGGCGTCGGTCCAGCCCAGGCATCGTAGTCCTCGGCGGTCTTGGGCAAAGGAAAGTACCCGAGCAACGTGTCCAGCGTGTCACTTGGAATACGGTAGTGGATGTAGTCGCACATGCGACTGAAAGCAGTGCGAGTTTCCCTCTCTTCCTTCGGGTCTAGCGGCTTCACCCCTTCTAACGTGGGGCTGCTGTCGAAAGCTGGGTAACTTTTCATCACCTCCAGGCCCTTAGTACGGAGATCCTCATCCACTCCGGCAGGCATGTGGTTTGCGTATTGTTCTCCAAACTTGTACTTCAGGCGTGTAACACCATCCACGTCCTTCTCGAAGTGCATCAGGTGTGTACGCCTGACTTTCCCAGAATAGCCTTCAAACTTTGGGTTTATTTGCGGCTCCAGCCAAGCCTTGAAGTCCAACTGTTGGCCTTGTACGTCCGTGATTTTGGTGAACTTCTTCACCGGCCAGCTTCGTAACCAGCCAATCCACGATTCCAGTGTCAACAGCCACACTCCAGATTTGCGCGCGTCTTTCCCAAATATGAACATCTTGATGAGTCCAAACCAACCGTCGCAGTCGTTATGGGTGTGCGCGACCATCAGACGGTGGAAGACAACCACGTTGTAAATATTGTAGTGCACCAACACCGCACAAAACGCGAACGTGTTCTTGTTCCAGTTTTCTGAGCCACCATCCAGCTGCAAATGAAGCTCCTTCCGGAAGTAGCGCTTGCCTGCGCGACCTTGTGCGGTGTAGTGCAACAAGTTTCACGGTGTCGTGAGCAGCATGTTTGCACCCTTAGCCCCGCTCCAAGGGAGCCCAACGGAAAATAGAAGCAACGAGCCATGAAGTATCGTGAGCTGCAGGTGTAGGTTAAAGAAATGCTGTTTCTTCTCGCTGATGCCCTTAACTTGATGCGGGGCATGCGGAACAACCGTGTTCTGATTTGCCGCGCCGTCCGCCGCTATGGAGTCGATCCGACCGTCAGGGTCAGAACCCTCCTTCCGCCTGAGGTCATAACACGTGCGTTGCAACCTGTGGATCCGGAAGTTGGAGAAGGACGGCACGCAGTTGAAGACGGATTCGGCGGTGATAGCGCGGTGCGTCGGGAAGGAGAAGGCGGGTGTTGATAATGATACGCTAATAGATTTGGGCTCTCACATCGAGACAAAAGAAGAGCTCGCTCAGCTTAAATCTCTTCAGATCGTAGACGAAGAAGGGTTTGGGTATCTTCGGAAAGGTTTCCTGTTCAGCTTGCACTCGGAAGATGCGTCGCGTCGACAGGTGGACATAGACATAATGCGACGGTTCGATCGCTTAAAAAACGTTTGCGCACGTTGGACCGGAGACAGCGAGGACCAAAAGGCGAAAACGGAGTGGGAACGATATGCCCACACGACTTGCGTGGATCTTCTGGAGGATATGAGGGATAGGGCAGCCGAGTCTGGCTCGTCTCAACCATCATCCCCAGGTACTGTTCGAAAACCTAAATTTCACTTTGTCGCGTCCTCCGTGTTCTTGATGGAACATCGTGTGTCCTCAGGTTCGACGCCGGGAGATGCGTTCGTCCGCACGCACCTCTGCAAGATTCTGAAAGAACCATCTGAAGGAGGGGCACCTCGCTTGCTTCGGGGGAACGATACGGACCGTGGGGAACTGGTTGCTTTCAATCTCGCCGCCGAGATTACGGACGCCCCGGCCTATGTTTTGTGTGTTGTTGTTCACACAATAGAGGAAAACAAGAAGGTCATGGTCCGATATTTAGATTCTAAGGAGTCAGGACATCTTCTGGAGATTGATTTAGAAGTGGGTAGCGACGCACACTACATCGTGCAGCCTGAAGGTCGCGAGGCTTTCAATCTGGGGCAGCGGATGTTGTGCCTGCTTCAGGATGCCCACAGTCGAAAGTTGGATGAGTCTGAACGGCAGGAACTTGACAGGTATTTCGACGAAATGACTTACGAGGACGCGAAGTTTGCGGTATATATGGGGCAACAGGTGCGTTCGCATGTTGACTATGGTAAGCAAATCTTACTTTATATTAGGCAATATATGCAATGCCACAGAGCTACAGGTGCTACACAAAGTCACAACCTCGCAAACAAACAAAGGCCAGGTTTTCAATGTCAAAATTAAATTCAGTAATTCATTAATGCAAGGGGGGTCATTCAGCCATATACATATACCGTGTGAGCGTGTGTGTCGGACTGCCACACTTCCACTTTTTTGTGGGTACTGTCGTGCAGCCAGGGAAACATTATGTCCCTTCACATATTAGAGCGCATATCTGGTGGACTGGTGGACTGGTGTACTGCATGATTGCTTAAAAGTCCGAAGCACGTTATCGGCTATATGATATGCGTCTTAAGCCTCAGAGTAAAGCACAGGCCTCCGTACGTCACCCCTAGCTTAAGCTTGGTGTAAGAATGTGCGGAAGAACCTCGTTGTAACGGAAGAACCTGGCAGTCGTCTCGCTAGTGGTGATATCAGAGGTGAGTGGAGTGACAATCGACTGCGTGTCGGCTGTCGATGTCGGGTCTCGGGTGTCACAGAGTCGCGCCAGACGCGATATCCCCGCCCACACCGATTAAACGCGCGTTTAATCCTTAACACTGTAGCGAAAATCGGACGTTTAAACGTATTTCAGACCTCGACGTTTCGAAACACGTCCCGCGTGTACGCGGACCCAGACGACGAGCCATGACGTGCTGAGCCTAGCCTGAGAGCTGAGACCGCGACCGCGACCGCGATAGCGTTATTGAGGTATCGATACGGCCGGCTACCCCGCCGTATACCCCGCCGTCTCATGCGTATGTATAAACGTATGGGGGATTTGCCGTATCATGCCGTACCCGTATTGTTGATCCCAGCCTGAACCTGAGCCATGCATTATAAATGGAAATTGAAATTAACGTTAACGTGCAGTTAACGTGGACACGACCTCTACGGGCAAACGCGTGAACCCGTCGCGTGTCACTTTATTGCGATGCGATGTGATGCGATGTGATTACACCAGAAATCGCCGGTGAACTGTCACGACGAACTGTCTCACGTATGATGACATCTCGATCGCGCGGAATCAGTTCCCACTTCGTGCCCAATATCATTTACCTTCACCTGTAGGCCATCTGAATCTGATCGTTCGATCATCTCATCATTCGTTTATATTTTGTATTTATACAAAGAATCTGATACAAACAGTAATGCAGTGATGAGTGAAATGAAAGACAGCGAAAGGTCAAACACATTTTTTTTTAAACTGTAAACTCGGTTTATATAAAATCATTTCGATAACGAGTTCATGACTGACAGATGACGCTGACATGCCACAGTGTCGTCACAGTGTCATCATCCCGCTCTGCTATTCGCGCTTTGCTTGTTTAAGTCGAAGGTAAGGTACGGTAAGGTCAGGTAATTTGCTTCGGTCCTAAACCATAAAGAGCAGAGGTTGAAATATCTTCGAGTGCCATGTCATCACCGATCACGTGACACAGTCCACGAGTTCAGTCGCGCTAGCGCTAGCGTTAGCGCCTCGCCTACGCTAGCGCTAGCTAGCGCTATAGCGTCACAGGGTAGCGAGTGGCTAATGTCAGACCAGTTCGTGCAGGTTTTAGGTCTAGCCCCGATCCGTCTAGGTTAGGTCTAGCACCTAAAACCTGCAAACCTCCCGATTTATAGAGTTAGACATCTTACCCGCTAGATATTTTGAGTTAACTCGTGACAAACTAGTGAAGTCAAGGAGAGCTTTCTAACATCGCCCAGCCCAGTATTTCATACGGTAGATGGCTTCGCGTGCACCGGGGTCCGACTTGAAAGATAGCAGCTGCGAGCTAGTACCAGGGCTCGAATCGTTATAACCATACTGTTATATAGTTGTTTCCTACCAACTCGAGAGTTTATTCAGGTTTTTTTTCGCCTGATAATCTGCTGTAACGTTGCGTATAACTGCACTGCATCTCTCTTCGGAAAATAGGTGATTTGTACAACCCTCAACAGCGTTGCTAGATTTCAAGTGGTATATTATATTCATTCCTGGCGAATCATGCGCACATCTTTGTAAACATTAGGGGACGTTGGGAGACGGCAGGTAGCATAGTGTATTTTAATCATGGCCCGAGGCCCTGGGCATAATGACGCAGCTAACCGTGCTGGCGACGCGCTTCGGTTACACAAGCCCGTTGCCTCGGTTTATTGGCCTTGTGCGTGATTCCAGAGTCGATGTGACCAGGTTTTGATAGCATGTGAAGGTCGCACTTTTTGCGCCCGTGTCAGTGCTCTGGATATCGAAAGCAGTCTGCTTGCCACCAAGACTGCAAACTGTGACAGGATGCAGGGGGGCGGCTGTGAAGCTGTGCAGCGCCGTGAAACAGACACTCGCTTTAAGCAAGTGAAGAAGCGCCATCTGAAGTCAGCAGCTCCACGCCTAAGCTCCAAACAGAAGAGCGCTCCCCCAGGTGGGCACGAAAAACGAACGAAAAAGGCACGGGCTGTAAAGAACAACAGACTAAGCCACTTGAATGAACGTATTATAAGTGTTTTATTCGGGTTGGGTCCAACGGATCGGCCGTGTGACACATGCGTGTGTAGGTGGTGACACAACTCAAGAGGTGACAAACAGAGGGGGATAACATTGGTGATTTCTCCCCCTCCCTTCACACATTTATCTAATTATCCGTGTTTTGTGTTTTTTCGTCCGGACGACATATCCTAGTCCATCTCATTGTACAGACGGGAATGCTGTCCTCGCAGTTATTGCATGGAAGCGTATTAGGTGGCGTGCTTTTACTTGCACCGGACACTGGGATAGAGGTTGTATATGAAATTGAAGGTCGTGCCATATGATTGTCGTGATTACCAGTCTATTCGTGGCATCCATTCATGACACAAGTGCCTTTTCAAAACTCCATCCAACCATAGCCTTGCCGAGGTTCCATCAGGAACATTTTAGCTGCAGTTTCCTATAATTGATGGCATAATTGGCAATTGCGGTCGAGCATGGCTGGCTGAGGTGGCGCCATACCGGAGCGCTTGCAAGTTCTACGTTGTTTTAATGATTCAAAATCAGATGAAAGTGCATTTAGATTGCTCCGTGATCGCAATGGCATTCCATTCTAATTGTGTGCCCAAATTCATCACAGACCCGCAATGCGCAATAGTAAGCTACGGAATGGAGGGAAGCTACAAAGGGCAACCGACAAAACCCCTGCGACTGCAAAAGTTGCTCCAGAGATTGCTGCCGCTTGGTCCTCCCCTGCAATGTCCAATGCCAACGTGCCTGCTGTGTGGCTTGAAATTCCCATAGCGGCTCCCCTGGCGATGGGCAATCTTATTCCAAGAGTGTCTAGGATGGGGATGCCCAGGGCAAGCCCGAGGGTTCCGCAAAAGACTACACCAGCGGCTGCGAGCGTTGCACTCACCTGTAGTGTGGGACAAACCCCAAGTGTTCACGCCTCCCAACATGTCCGGTCCGGGAGTAGCACTCTTGCTTGCAGCGGCGGTGAAATGAACGACTGAGACAGATGGGCATCATGCCATTGAATTTTCCACGTTTGACCTTTTCTGAGGAGGATTTTCCACATGTGACGCACATTGAGGTGCTATTTTCAGTGTTGGTGTCAGTGGCATTGCCAGTGCTGCCCAAAAGTTAAGCCATCGTCAACCCTCTATAAATAGCACGACGAACTTGGGGGACTGGTCCACAATACGCCATCAACATTGTGCGATTGATATGAATGGCATATTGTTTGAATACGTTGCACAAAGTATACATACAATAAAGGAAGCGCAAATGATAGAGGAAGTATAAGTATGTGCGTAGCGTATCCTTGGAGCGAATTCTTTGGCACCAGATAGCCACAGAATGTCGGCTGCACTATGTACCCATACCCGGGATCAAAGAATTCAGCACACACTTCGGGACACTCATCCGGATTTTCCGAAGCTCACTAGTGAAGAATGGCCCCCCCTAAGCCTCATTGGGCCAACTGAGCGCCTCTGTCACTGCTCTGTCTGCGCACTGAAGCTGTGCCATTGAAGCCAGCCCACCTCCACGAACCCCAGGCTGCCTAAGCTATTTCCCCCGCCACCAAGTCTGCACTCAGGACCACCACCCTATTCCCCCCCTGCCCCAAAGCCTGATCTCAAAAGAGCTTGTCCACCCACCACACGCCCGTTGTTCCCAGGGGGGCAGATTGGTGGTTCAGAGCGCAGGCGTGGTGGTGGGGAGATGGCGCAGGCAACCCAAAGGGTGGAGGTGCGCCGGCTTTAGTGGCACAGCTTCAGTGCGCAGATAGAGCAGTGACAGAGGCGCTTGCGTGGCTTTGGGCGGCGGCGAGGCTTTGGGGTTCCCGTTCTCCACTAGCGAGCTCCCGAAAACCCAGATAAGTGTCCCGAAGTGTGTGTCGAATCCTTTGATCCTGGCAGGACGGTTATTGAGAATAACGTCTGAGGAGGATGGTATTCGGGCCGAATACCAAACCACTCGAGCTGAATACCATCCATGTCTGTTTCATCACGTTCGTTCAATCTTTGACCTAAATTTACTAACGTTTCACCGTCCGATGCTCAAAACTATTTCAAAATTATGGAGCTCTCGTCGAGAAGCCACCATCGGCCCGGTCAGAATTTTTTAATTCTTTGAGAAATATCGTAAAAAGTTATCCTATACTTTGGACATCTTTGGACATGGATGGTATTCCATCCCGCGACTTGGATGGTATCACCCGACTCGGGGGCATACCATCCATGTCCGAGACATTATTCTCAATAACCGTCCTGGCTGGGTGTGGGTGCACAGTGCAGCCGATATTCTGTGGCTATATGATGCCAAATCGGTCCAAGGATAAGCATGCACACACACTGAACGGCATGAGGCCCGCCGACAACAGCACGCCCAGCATCATCCCCGTGGATGTGAGAAGCATTCAGGAACTTTACAGCTGCACTCAATGACACATGAATCTACCCGACCCGGGGGACTTTTTCGGCCGGTTTGCAGGGGCCGCAAGGGGAACTTATAATCGGAAGCATCGTTCAGGTAAGGAGGAGATAACCAGGGGAAAGACTGGTGGGACAGAAGGGGGTGAGTGCGGGAAGAATGCGATTGAGCAAAAGTGAGTGACAATCACGCGCAGACGATACCTGGAACAGACTCTTGCCATTGTCTGACTGTCACGGGGAGTGGATGTGAGAGGCAGTCAGGAGCAGGGCGGGGTTGTGCCAAGACACTACCGACACACATATCTCAGAACAAATGTGATGCAGTATGGATGGATGGATGCATGCATGCACTAATCACAGCCAAACACGCGAGACTGCGCAACGTCACACAACTCAATAGCTAGTGCATGCTGACCCCGGGTGACGGGGTGAGCGGTCCTGCTGGCATGCCCCCCAGTGGCTTCACATTCGATAATTGGAACTTGTCGGTCGATGAGTGTAAACTAATGGACGGACGATGGAGGATGCTTGGATGCTTGGATGCTTGGATGCTTGGACGATGGATGATGGACGATGCTTCGATGCTTGGATGATGGATGATGGATGATGGAGGATGCTTGGATGCTTGGATGCTTGGATGCATGCAATCACTGACCAGATGTGGGCACATTTGTACCCGATACCTTAGGCACGGCCTTGCTCAACTTTGCTTGCAGGGGAGGGGCTTGGGGACAGCAGATACTTTGGTTACGGGTGAGATGAGGCCAGAGAGAAGAGTTGGGGGACCCAGGGGAAGGACTGGCCGTGAGTCACCTCCCGGCGGATGCGAGAAGCACTTGGGAACAGGGCGCGGCCGTGACAAGATACCACCGACGCACTCACACCTCAAACCAAATGTAATGCAGTGTGGATAGACATGTACCAATCACTGCCAAACATGTGCGATTGCGCAACTTCACGCAACTCTGCATAATGATTCCCGGGTATCAGAGTGAGCGAACCCTGCTTACCCAGCATTGGACTCGGCTGGCACCAATAGCCTACGCCCTACGAACCAAGTGCAACGCAGTGTGGATAGATGTATGTACTGATCACTGCCAAACACGCGAGATTGCGCAACTCCACGCAACTCTGCAAGCTGAATCCTGGGTATCGGAGTGAGTGAATCCTGCCGGCATGCCCCCCGGTGGCTTCACAGTCGAAGATACCACGAACCCATATACATATGCAAAAATGGTAGCACGGATGCCAACATGGCCCGCAAGTTTGCCCTGGAAGATTCACTGCTGGATGCATCGCACCCAGCGCACCACCACCCGGGTAGCGCGGAGTATGCGCACTCTCGCGGCATGCTCACCGGCCGCACACATAATGTTTCGCCGAGTTTTGTCATAGGACAACCTGACATACAGTGCAAAATGACACGATCCCGGCGGCACCATGGCATCTTCAGGTGTCTGCCACGTCATAAAAAACCGCGCCTCTGCGATATGTTATACTCCTACCACGGCATTCAACACAGCAGGGGCATGGTCAGTCTGTGGCATGCTTGGGCACCCACATCGAGAGACGCGGCCATGGAAATTGCCAGCCCGGTGGTCGTATTCTTCGGCAGCGTGGCCAGGACCAGCTGCGCATCAAGTCCTGCAGAAGGGAGGGGCATCGGATAGGGGTGATTTCCCAGGATGATGAACACTGCAGCACTTTGTGATTTTAGCGATCTAACGGGAGCCACGCGCTTGCACGGGACGCGATATCTGCTTAAGCCAATCAGCACCGTCCAAACCATCTTTCTGCTCGAGCTTCACACATCCCACGGGACATGCCTCGTGTCACCTCTGAGCATACGGAGGGCCGGAAGAACGGGGAAGTGCTTCAGGAGGAGGAGGAGGGGGAGCTAGAGAGTGTTGGGAAAGGAGGAGGTGAGGGTGGATTCCTGGAGAGATCGTGAAAAAAGTAGGGAGGGTCCTGGAGTGTCAGGAACGGACAAGAAGGAGGGAGGGTCCTGGAGTGTCAGGAAAGGAAGAGGAAGAGGAGGGGGGGCTCCTGGAGTGTCAGGAAAGGAGCAGCGTACCGCAAGCGCGGCCAAGGGCGGCAGCGATGACGAGGCCAGCCGGTACGGCCACCAGGATGGCGCCCATGAGTGGGCGCCAGATGGACATAAGCGTGGCACGCTGCGCGTCGATCTTCAGAGAAGTGGCGATCACAGCAGGTGCCACGAGGCACAGGAGCGCGGCGCCCACAGTGGTGTTGTAAGTGGCCACCGCCGCGCGGCCGCCGAGGAGCCAGCAGGCGGCTCCCAGCGTCACGCCCGCCGTCACCGTTGGAAAGAGGCCCTTGCGTTGCCAACTGCTAGGCAGCTTCTGCGCCAGCCTGGATACGGCAGAGGCAAAGCGGCAATGTTGGAAGAGGAGTTGCTTGCCAGCTCAGCTGTAGTGCACCGTGGCAGTATGTCGTGGGGGAGAGGACACGGGTGTGATCCCGGTGCGACGCTCATGCACGGCGCTCGAAGCTGCTCCAGCGCTCGTGCACGACTCATGCGCGGCGCTCGAAGCTGCTCCAGCGCTCGTGCACGGCTCATGCGCGGCGCTCGAAGCTGCTCCAGCGCTCGTGCGCGGCTCATGCGCGGCGCTCGAAGCTGCTCCAGCGCTCGTGCACGACTCATGCGCGGCGCTCGAAGCTGCTCCAGCGCTCGTGCACGGCTCATGCATGGCGCTCGAAGCTGCTCCAGCGCTCATGCAAGCTCCACCGTTTTTACTAGAAGCTGCCGGGGAGCAGGTGAAAACATGTGTATAAATGGAGGCAAATTCCCGACATCGGCGCCAGGCGATGCTCGGACACCCGTGAGACCATGAGTCAAAGGCGCGCGCGAGGCGGGACAAATCGTCAGCCCCGGAGCCATCTGGTGAGCGGAAGAACTCAACATTGATTAAAACTGCTCACACGGAGCAGCACACAAATAACGAGGGGTGCACTTACCTGTACAGAACTACGGTCGAAGAGAGCCACGCCAGCCACTCTACTGAATGCACACGCCCTCGCCCGCCAACCCCCGTCAATGCCTGCCAACCCCCGTCAACGCACGCCAAGAGAATTTATTTTCCTTGTATGTGAGCCTCAGTCCCATCAAGCCACCTGCGAGGAGTGGCATTTAGGGGGTGAGGGCCGCAGTGATTCCTGCGAGAAGTGGCATTGCGGGGGTGAGGGCCGCAGTGAGACCTGCGAGGAGTGGCATTTGGGTGAGGGCCGCAGTGAGAGGAGTGGCATTTAGGTGAGGGCCGCAGTGAGACCTGCGAGGAGTGGCATTTGGGTGAGCCGCAGTGAGACCTGCGAGAAGTGGCACTGCGGGTGAGGGCCCAGTGAGACCTGGCAGGAGTGGCATTTAGGGTGAGGGCCGCAGTGAGACCTGCGAGGAGTGCCATTTAGGGGGTGAGGGCCGCAGTGAGACCTAGAGTGCCATTTAGGTGAGGGCCGCAGTGAGACCTGCGAGGAGTGGCACTACGGGGATGAGGGCCGCGGTGACGAACACCGCCAGCAGAGCGCAGCGCGTTGATATCTGATTATACAGCCGGGCTGCCACCTCCTTGCCCTCCACCTGGCGGCGTTTCATGACTTCATCCTCGTCAAGGAAGTCCACGCGGCAGTTGACACCCTCGCTGCAGTCGCGCTCGGCGGCGGCGGCGGCGGCCTAGGCGCCCCAGACCCGTCACAACCTCGTCAGCTGCCAAAAGCCAGCACGGCGCTGCACCTCGCAGCGCCGAGCAGGGCATTCACACGCGTGCATGCTGGTCCGCGCCGCCCCGCTGGCGGATACTTGCTGCAAGAGCAGCACCGCAAGCTTTAATGTCATCAGCACCGCAAGCTTTAATGTCATCAGCACCGCAAGCTTTAATGTCATCAGCACCGCAAGCTTTAATGTCATCAGCACCGCAAGCTTTAATGTCATCAGCACCGCAAGCTTTAATGTCATCAGCACCACAAGCCTCTAATGTCATCAGCACCGCAAGCTTTAATGTCATCAGCACCGCAAGCTTTAATGTCATCAGCACCGCAAGCTTTAATGTCATCAGTGTCATATGTCTACGCTGCGTGACGCTGAACCGCGCAGGAAACAGGCGCGAAGGGTTGAGCAGGTCCCCAATTTGGTGGAGGCGGCCGAGGAAGTGGGTGCTGAAATTCCGAGTTCCGCATTCTGCTGACCAATCCGGTCAGCGCTGGCAAGCTCCGGTCTCAAGATGTCCAACAGGGGTGTGGAGTCGGGTGCCCTGTCCTAGACATGGCGGCTGCTCGAGCGTGTGAAGTCAGGGACTGCCTCTCGGACCTTGAAGATGATGTCAAAGCAGGTGAAATCGACACCGCCATACACGGCTTTGTTCAAACTCTTCACTCCGTGGCAGTGAAACCGACACGGCCATTCACGGTTTGGTCATAGCTATTCACACGGTGGCAGCGACCTCTCATTATCGGCGCCCGGGAGTTGCCAATCAGCCCCCAGGAACATCGCCAGTTTGCTCAAGAGAATGAGGGCCGGGAGGATTACAGCAGCAGTTGATGGCAACTGATCGGTTGAAGTGAGGCAATCCAGGCAGATCGCCATCCAGTGGCGTCGACGGGAAGGGCGGTCCGGGTGGTGGGACGGGCTCCAGGGATAGGGGCCTGACTCAGGTCGCACCGCAATAGACTCCTGTGGGGGCGAGAGGGCCGCGGTGACGGTTGCCGTGATGGCCACCGTGGCGAGCCAGCTCAGGCACCTGCAGCCATCGAACAGCTCAGGCACCTGCAGCATAGCCGCATCCTGACTGTCAAGCAGTAGCTCATGGGCGAGGTATACCCACCACGAAAAAATGGAGTACACGGTTACACGCGTGCATGCAGGTGATGCCTGCCACAGGGAAAGCTGCAGTTTTGTGTTCGCGAATTTAACTCCTCACTGTAAGTGGTGAGGGGTAGTAAGGGTGTGGCATGAGACACATGCACACATCGGCATTTTGTGACGGAAGGAAGAGTATGGGCGCACGAACATACATGCAGGCGACTACTGTTAGTAAGGTTCGCCCTGTCGGCACTGCGGCTACGAATAACCCAGTGATAAACGGCACAAATATAAGCCCGATCCAGGTGTCGAGGAAGCGGCTAGCCGGTGCAAGGAGGCGATGAATACGAAGGCGAAGAGGAGGGAGAAGGAGCAGGGCCTGGAGGAGCAACAGGGCAGCCACTGTAGGAGGCACCTGGCACAGAGGATGGCGGGGGGCACATATCTCAAAATCCGCACGCCTGTAGGGTGTTGCAAGGATTAGGGCAAGCGCAAAGACTCGAGCGCCCTCTCGGTCCAGGGTGGGTGGGGGGCAACTAGGCGGCCACCAGGGGGCGCTGTGTGTGTGTCGAAGAGCAGAGCTTCTGAAGCTGAGGCCGCTTGCAAACCCAAAGTAGTCACGAGTTTCCACGCGGTAGGCGGCCAGAATGTTTGAGCAGGATATTTGAAGGACTTCCGGAAGGGCGGCGAGCGTCGACCTGAAGGTGCAAAGCGCTCACAGCCGCCCCGCAACTGCGCTGCCAGGCCACGAGGAACGCCACGCCCGCCGCCGCGCAAAGTCCCTCGAGAAGCTTCGAGCCTCGAATGAACTCTGCCATCCCCATACGCCAAGCCCACGCTATGTCGGTCGTTTAGGTAGAACCCACAGCGTCACACTCATCAGGGTTCATCCCGCCGGGCAGCTCGGGCGCAAGACGGAGATCTTGGCTTGCTGCCTGCGCGCGTCGGAAAACAGCCTCGTAAAGCCTACATACATAGTAGAGTAGTTGTACATAATAAACAGCAGCATCGCATTGAGGTGCTGACTTTCGCAGAGTTGCAGAACCGCGCCGTCCGCAGTCGGAATAGGAAGCACCGGAGCACAGGAGCTCAATTGAAAGCTCGCGCGGCCTCTGAGATGGAAGATGATGCCGCAGGGAAAACGTGTCAATGGGTGAAAGAGTGGTTGGACGTTACAAGGTATAATCGAACATAGAAATCGCGCATGCAATTCCGGTCCAGACTTCTGATCCCTGTATCTGTGGTCGAGCGCCGAGGCCGACAGGCTGCAGCACGCTCGATCGGCGTTTCGTTCGCTCGTCTACAAGGCATGTTTTTTGACGCGCGCACCTGAAGAACTCGCCTGTGCTCCTGTGGCGTCAGCCGCCGCCATGCGCACCTCCCGTCTCGTTGTCGCGAGGTATAAGGCTGCATTCGCGCCTCTTGCCCAGCATGGTGGGGCAGTCCGAGGTTTGTCGACTGGGACACGCCGTATTCGACCGCAACCTTCCCCCGAATAAAAGTTACTACTTTCGGCCCGAGCGAGGGACCCACGGCGAGCCACTGCGATGCCTCCCCGAGATCTCCGTAACGTAAAGCCAGTTTGGAGGGAACTTCGACTTCGACTCAAGATAAGTGGGTCAAGACGCGGAGTGGGCAGATTTCTTATCATCGTCGCTGAAGATGTGTACGTAACACCTGAGAGCAGCAAGACTGCTTACAGTGACACACTGCGATAAACGTCCCTCCTACACGCGCGAGATTAGCAAGTGCTAACAATTTACATAGGCGTATGATCACCTGAGTGCATGATAGCGTGTCGAATGCCAGGTCAGCAAAACTCGCGACCGCAAAACCGGTAAAACAAATGCGTCTTGCTCGGGTTCGAGGCAGATGAAGGCCGAGTGCTGACGTAGTGATTCTCGACGTTTCTCTCTTTAAAGGGATGCAGGCGAAAGTGTTTGAACTTGTCGATGAACCCCTTTTGAAGGCGGAAACGTATCCAGCGTGAGCTTTACAGGTGAAAATTCAATTGGGCCAATATAGTGTACTGATAAGCTCCCTAGACGCGATGTATAGACGACACTGTCACAAAAAGAAAAACTTAGCTGATAATTTCCGAAACAACTTTTCTCTAGTGACACGAGCACACAATAATCGTCCATCCAGTACCTTTCTACAACTACTGTACATGATGGGATTGCCCTTTGCCCAACTAATCTTAAATTGTCCGATCTTTTTAAATTGGAAACATCGCAAGGTCCAAAGTGATTCCTGAGAGCGACCACCGACCAGCGCAGCGGTGCAGCGGACCAGGAATGTATCGTGTCACATTCGATCTCTGGAATCGTATATGGACTGTCAGATTCGGATAATTACCGCTCGACGGTTATGCGGTTCAGTGCTCCTGAAATCCGACGTGTCACCGGTAATTATCGGTCGAAAATCGTTAGCTATCGATAGCCGTCAGATCATTTTACCATACTTAAGCTTCTGCGCCATACACCCATAGTTAAGGCTACCAGTGTTAAGCAGTGGCTTAGCTTTACCGGTAGCCGTCGATTTAAAATATTAACACCGATGCGGTTAAGAATCTAGAATCAAGAATGAACGGACCAGTCTTGAGAGGTCGAGACACCCCAGCAACGCCGCACCCCCCGGTTATGCCCCTGGTTGAAAATTTGCCCCTCTGGCATGGGGGCTTGGGTTGGGCTCGGTATCGCGTTTTTTATAACTTATTAAATAACGATGAATTTGTAATCGAACTAGGGCATCGTATCGGTTGCAGAATTGCGTATCGATCGATTTCGATATTTAATAATTCTAATCGATTATCGGCGATATCCGGATACATATCGATATCTCAAAATTATATACGCGTTCGCATATACAACACCGCGATAACACTTTGAATTCCGAAGCGAAGCGATACCGATATATCGATTAAATGTGCGCAAAATGGATATCGAATGAGACTTATATGCCGATGTTTACCAATATATCGATATATCGGAATATCGGCACAACCGATACAATGCCTTGAATCGAACGACAACGATAGCCGTTGCTCCGAACCTATCGAACGATATGAATTGGAATTAGCGTGAATCTATCGATCGATAACGAAAGGTGTTAACATATCGATTGATATGAATAACGATTTTTTCGGCGATTGATCGTGATAACTATTGAGTATTGATAACTATCGATAATCGACGACAATAATTGTACAATTAAATTATAGACAAGCACAGAACACAAATATAGTACACAACATACAAAATGTTGATGGATGCCACCAAACAATGTTAGAGGGTCTCCTACTTAATATATTTCCTAAGTGGTTACTGCCCGACGATCCTTGTGACAGGACTGGAATCACGTCCGGTCCTGTCACGCAAGGAGCGACTTTTCGGGATTTTTTTAAGCCGTTCTCTTGGCGTTCCGAGTGCACCCCACCCGGAATGTTAGTTTCCAACGGACCTATACTATGTGCCTTCACGCGCTATCGACAGTATATCGTCATGAAATGAGTATATCCAATGCACTTGAATCATGTACCCTGCTGGAGTTGACATTCAGTCCGAGCTCAGTCATCAGAGTTGTCATCACCGACTCGTCATGACCGCTGTCATCACCGACTCGACCTGACCGCTGTCATCACCGATACGGCTCGACACCTCTGACTACCTCACTGACCCGATTGTCACCTCCTCTGATCGAGTTCGGTTGTCACATGAGACAGAGCACACACTAGCTCATTTCGCATCACACTCAGCATACTAGAACTATATATATTATATCTCTGTATGTCGAGAGAGAGATTCTGAGTGCGAAACCCTGAGCGTTGCAGTGCTTCCTGTTTGACCTGTCCGTTTACTGACTGGGTCTTCTCGCAGGTTTGGCCCCACCACCGGCCTAAGGCTAGGAGCCGATTATGGTCGGCTGAACGCTTAGGGAAGCGCCAAGGGGGCGCGCCATCTAGGGATCATGGAAGTAAAGTAGGCAAGCAGTGGTGAGTGAGAGGAATCGTACGTTCCGTTTCAGCGTTTAAATTAGTTAGGAAAATCCTGGGACGGCCTGATCAACCGTAGGGACCCTGACAATCTCGCGCGAGTACACTTAAAAATCGCGGGACTGAACGACGAACTCCTCCACGCCATCGCCACTGACTGCTAACTGTGTTGTTCTTGCATCACAGGCTTTCTTTCCCCTTCCCTTTTTGGCACCCTCTTGGTGCTCCTGTTGTGAAATTTGATTGCTTGCTTGCTTATTATCCTGTTAGGGATTGCTAGTGTTGTTTTGCTTGTAGTTCTTTCTTTTAGATTTTCGAGATGTCATCTACTCCGTACGCCACACCGCCAGTTCTGCCGAGACGCTTGCTGACACATCCTCCAGGGGCTAGAAAACGCCAGCTTAAATTCGGTGCTCTGAACGGCACACCGACGCCAGCGGATGCTCCGGACACATCAGATTTGTCAGTGTGCAACAACCTCGCATGGGAGTTATTGCGCAAGCCCGCGGAATTTGATGCATTACTCAGCGTCATCAAAGGGAAATGCGTCGAGCCTGGAGAGTCTGCGAAGACCTGGAAGTTCACTAGCAGCGAGAAGAATTCTCGTTTGCTTTTGGACATCCTGGTTGAGCAACTCGATTCCAGGCTCAGACTCGTTCACCCTAAGATGGCGTTGATGTTCGACTTGCAAAACCACGGTTTGGAGGTTCCGCAGAAGGCGAACCTCCTGCTGTTGGAATTGCTCCAGTCGCTTTGCGCAGGAGACGCCTTGCGTGTCCTGCGCAAGGCTGACAGACTCTTCCCAGGGGATGGGAAGATCGCGCTTGTCCATCTCGTGAGGCACGTTGTGCCCGATCACGAGGAGTTCAGCGCTGCGGACTTCCTATTCGCTGGTGACAGAGTCGACTTGAGGGCTGGCCAGGACCCGGCAGATTACATTGACGTGTTCCAGACTTCTCTGGACACCATTGAGTCTGACTTAGGTCCTGGATGCACCGTGACCATCTCGGAGAAGGCACGGATCGCATTGTTTCTCCGTAGGATCTGTCCCGTCTTTTATAAGGCGGTGCATGATGCCTACACAGAGGAGAAGCTCGAGGCCGACTCCTCGCTTTCCTTGCTGACCTGCTTCCGTGAGACACGGGCAGTGCACAGGAACGCGGGGACGAAACTCAAGTCCCCACTAACAGCTGCCTTCTACAATGATGCAGGTTCGCATCACGGCGGAAGCCGTGGTGCACATGGCCGCAGGGGAGTCCCTGACCGTACCCCACCCCGTCAGTACATTCCGCCTCGTCGCTCTAACCCATTTAAGGGGGTTGGCTCTGGTTACCGTGCAGGAGTCTTCCCCCGCAAGGGTGGTAAGACGGGCGGTAAAGGCAAGCAGAGATCCGGCAAAGGCAAAGGCAAGGGCAAGTCCCGTGTCGTCTTTGATCGGCAGACCCAGCAGTTCCGAGGGGAATGCTGGACCTGTGGGTCAAAGGGGCACAGGGCTGCCGACTGCCCGAAGCTGATGTCGGCTCATGCTTTCCACCTCGACCCGAAGCTGCTTGCGGAGCATGCTCGGACAGAGATCCTAGCCGCCCAGTATCAGACTGCCTACGAGGAGTCTGAACAGGCGCTAGAGTCCTTCTGTCTGTTGCACGGCACCCCAGCAGTTGTCGGGTACCAGGAGGACTCGTGCTCTGACAGTGAGGGTGAGGAGATTTCTCACCCCACCAGTCAGGAGCACGGGGACTCCGATGAGTCTGACGACGATGGGGATTGGGACGGCCTCTCCGAGGCTCAACAACAGTAGTGGGACCGCCTCCAACAACATGCTGAAAACAAATTCCAGAAGTTCTGTGCTCAACCCGAAAATGTCTCGTTGTCACTCGGAAGAGTGCACTTCGGGATGTTCCGGACCGGCACAGAACAGAAGGCTTGTGATCCCTTTCCCACTCCCCCCTACTTGCTGCCTGACATCCCTGCTTCTGCACATGCCCCTGCACAGCACGATGCATCACTCGATGTGTCACAGCACTCACCACAGTCCACGGCTGCGGTGGTGCTCGCCTGTTGCAGGGAGTACCACTCCGGCCGGACTCAGCAGACACCGCACGGGTAAGCTCTTGTGGATCATGCTCCGCAGGACCGGGCAGACTCGTCGGTGGTGTCTGCTGGACTGTTTGCATCACAGAGTGACTCACTGTCCCCACCCGTCCACCACACACACACCGTCCCTGCACTTACAGAGACTTGCTCTCTGTTTGCAGGGATGACGGTGGTGCAGGGTGACGGTGAGGACAGTGACATGTGCACGGCACCGGCACTCACCGTTTCACCGAGCACTCTTCCCCACACCACACTCACAGTGCATCTTTCTTGAGGGAGGGGTCACGGAGCAGTGCGGTGCCCCCGCCTGCTTCCCCCCTGTCTGCTCCAGGGAAATCCTTGGAGCAGGTTCACTGGGAGCGGGTGTGGGAGGAGGACTACAGGTCCCCTACCGTTTGCCACGGTAACCTTTTGCCATCAAAGAGTTCACTAGGAGCTAGGGGTGTAGCCCCTCTGGTGACGCCCCCGCCACCTGGCCCTCCTGACTTGTTGTTGTCTGATGCAGGCTCTGCCGTGTCAGTGTTCCCACCAGCCAGTGAGCACCGGGTGCACACTGGGGGCACTGACACGGCCCCAAACTTTAACTCAATCAATCTTGGAGGTCACCCTACAGAAGGGAGTCTCTCCCACTCTTTCCTTCAGCCGTGTCCTCCTGTCCCCGCTCCGGTCCATGAGTCGCCTGACCTGACTAGTGACACGCACATGTCTGACACACAGGCACCACCTCCACCGCCACGGCGTGTCGGTAGAGGTGGTGTCTCTATCTTCCGGTGTGCATTCATGTCCTTTGCCTTATTCACTTGCTTCCTAGCAAGTGCTTCGGCAGAGGTCCTCTCAGCCGCAGCACCTGTTCAGGGAGTGTGGTACGGATTGACATTGTGTCAACCGGGGGGGGAGATGGGAGGTGGGCAAAGCAGTACTGCAGTCAGTCAGTACAGTCAATCAGTCCCGTCAGTCCAGTCAGTTTGGTCTGGGGATGGTGGTTTATCCGATGGTGGCTTACCTGATGGTGGCACTGGTGTCACTCCTGATTGGTCTGCCACCCGGCAGTGTTCCTCTGGTGATGGTTCTGGGTATTCCTCTGGTGATGGTTCTTGGTATTCATCTGGCTCCGACTGGTATTGGCAGTATGACTCTGGTCAGCACCGCCACTATGGTTCTCCTCGTGGCTCCGACGGTTCCCCACCAGACAGCTCAGCCCAGATCTGGCTCCTTCAGGCGCTTGAGAAGCGGCGCCAGAGGTACAGAGCAGTATCAGCTCTGCTCCTGACAGCCTTCCTTGGCATAGTCCTGACATGTCTCTACCAGAGTGTCTATGAGGAGTTCCTTGTCGAGGCTCACTTCGAGGCCAGTCACCACCTGACACCGATCTCCGCTGTCTGCAGCCCCATGGCTCAGACTCCGCTCTACAGCGCCATGCAGTATGTAGGCGACACAGCTCTGGAGATGTGTACCTGGTTCGGACTATTCTGTGCACCCCCTTCAGTCATCTTCTCCCAGGACCCCATGATACATCTATACTCTATCACCAGTTCTGGCACTGATGGCATTGTCTGTGACTCCGGTGCAACCGGCAATATCACCGGGTCCAGACACAGGATCACTGACCTTGACACCAGCAGGACCATATCTGGCAGATATATAGTTCGGCGGTAATATATATATAACTGGTGAGATAAACCCTGAGTTAAGGGTTACGGAATCAGAACGGTAAAGTGTGTTTTATAAAAGAGAGGCATACATAAATACTAACGGGTGTTTCCCGTCTACTGGTGACGGTCACCCAGCCTACTATAGGAAGTGACAGGTGACAGATTTGACTGTCGGTGTGTCACATCCAGCACACCACCTAGGGTGGTGACCGGAGCTAGTAGTGAAACGAAGCAAACAAACTCCCTACTCAACTTCAGGAGGAAACTAGCACAACTGGGGGCCTGTACTCTTGGTCAGGGCGGTCCCAGGTCACAGCAAGATTGTTAGATACTGCTGTTACTCTGCTAAAACCCTAAACACAGCTCAAATTTAGTGAGCTCCTCTGCACATCTAGGAAGCCACTCTATAGCTACTCTCTAGGCAGGCACGGCGTGACCAATTCTAGCCACTAGGGATCTTCGGAGCTGTCTGTCCGGCTCGGAGCAGCGTGACTGTGAAGCGGTTGTCGGCCCCCGGGGCCGGTGATGAATCATTCGTAGAAGAAATTGACGGGTTCTCGATCTCGATCACGGGAGGCTGCACTGCACCGGGGTGCTGCCAAGTGCTGCCCGACGGTGGGGCCTCGTCATCTGAAGACGACGCCGGCGACAACGGAGGGCCGTCCACAAACAACTCGGCAGGCGGCGGCGGCCCGGGATGCCACGGCATCGGAGCCATATAGAGTCCCTGTCGTCTCTGCTCCCGCCGCTGGCGACGAGGCGGAATAGCACATGGCATGTCATGAATCACGTCAGCTGGCGAAGCCTCCGTAGCCGGGACTGCCGAGTCAGTCCACGTAGCACCACCGACCGGTGGACCCGTGCATGTGCGCGCACCGGCACCACCGACACCGGCAACGGCGTGCGGTGCGGCGGTGGCACAAATTATAAAGAGTGCGCACACCAAGGAGGAAGTGAGGAGAGACCTCGCGAACCTCGGAATGCCGTTCCCGCAGCCGTACCGTGACCGCGGCGGTGTCACCGAGGCATCTTCGTCGTCATCGTCGCTCGGGACGTAAGTCGCGGGCTTGTAGTCGATCACGCGTTCCGGTTCCTCAACCGCGGAGAGCAAATTCATGCCCGGGGCCGGCTCGTCGGGCACCAACGCAATGCCCGTGCTCTGAATGAAGTCGGCAAACGTGCGGGTGACAGGAGGGCAGAAGGGGTTCGGCGGACCGGTCCATTCCTCCTCGGACTCAACCGACGCGGGCGGGGAGTGTGCGGGTGGCTCCGACACCACCGGCAAGTCGGCAGTGAAGGTGTTGACGTTGAATGTCGAATCCCCAGCCGCGCGCGCCAACTCGGAGAACTCGGTGACGGCGGACACGAGGGCCTCACCGTCCTCCTCGCAGAACGAGCACGCGGAGAGGTCGGCGAAGATGTCCGGCTTCCCGCCCGCGAGCATGCAAAGAGCGTCGAACTCCTCGGCGTTGTCGTGGTCGATGGCATGTTGAAATTTCGCGGCCAACACCGAGTTCTCGGCCTCCTCAGCGAAAGCGTAGGCCGAGAGCCCGGTCCGGCCCCCGTTCGGGCAGTCCCGATGCCAATGCCGCGCCTTGCCCTTCGCGCACACCTGATTTTGGCAGTACGGCACGGTCGCGCCGGTGTCGCGATGGAAGGCCACCTTCTTGGATATGGACTGAGACCAATTGCCCCCCTTGGGGAGGGGCGAGGCCGCGAAGCGAGTCTTGATGCGGCGGTCCGGCTTGTCCGCGCGAGGAGTAAATCCCCGCGGAGCCGGTCCAGACTCGGCGGTTTCGAGGAACGCGGCTAATTGACGTTTTAAGTCGAGGACCATCGTCCTCAAGTCCGCGAGCTCACCGGGTCCACTGGAATCATCGGCGTCCCTCTCCATGAAATGCGTGCCGTGAGAGTAGCGGTGTGCGGACGCCGTGGCGGTGCCCGCCCGCACGTGTTCGGAGTAGCATTCACGCACCCATTGTTGAATAGTGAGGAGGTCGTGAGCGGCTCGTTGATCGTGGAGAAGCAACCGTGACACCACCGGCTGGTAGAAGACGGTGTCGAGGGACTTGATGAACAGCGCCTGCACGTCCTCATCGTGGAGTGTCGCCCGCGTCCTCGCAGCCTTCAGAGCGGCGTTGAAGTCGCTGATCTTGTCATGCGGGTCCACGCCCGCAGAGATGCGGATGCCCAACATGTCCGCTTGACCCTGAAAGGGGTCACCCGCCGGGATCATGCGGCGGGCAAACTCAAGCAGCACCCGCTTACCGTCATTTGGGAACGTGGAGTGCGAGGAGTCCATCCAGTCCGCTGCCGGCGACGCGGGGTCAACCATGAGCTCGAGCGTGGAGAACAACAAGGCGTTGGCCTCCACGCGGATGGGAAGTGTAGCATCGTCCAGTAGGAAAAGGGGTGCGAAACCAATGTCCTCCGTGACAAATGCTGTCTGCAGCGCAGAGACCATCCTGGCGAAGAGCGCGGATGCGTGGCCCTCAGCCGCCGAAAACCGCCCGTTCTTGTCCTCGAACAACTTTTGACGAACGGACTTGGAGACTTTCATGTCGAAGTGCTCCCGCTGAAGTGTACGCACCGAGGCAAGGAACGTAGCACCTGCTGAATTGGCAGCCGGCTGAGCTGCCGGCGGTGTGGCTGGAGTGTTGGCGTGTCTCGCAGCTGCTGAATCAAAAATCGTGGATAGCGCGCGTCGGCGGTTCGCCATGCTAGCGGTGGCTCGAGTAGAAGCAACCATACTGAGAAGGACTGAAGGGGCGGAGTGAGGCAATGAAACGTGAGATGTGCGGCAGTGTCGGGCGGCCAAGAAACGCGTGGGTCGCCGATACGGCAGCCGTGAGAGACCAAATAATTCCGGGAAGTCGTGTGGCAGCGGCGGCCGATACGCAACGGTGTGGGATCCAACCAGAAAACGTAAACCAGTCCAACGTTAAGTCCCGTAAGAAAATAGTTCTCCAACCGGTGCGGCGTGCCGTAAATCAACCCATAAAATTTAGGCCATACCCGTGACTGCCGGCACTCTCACGCGCGGAGCGCCTCACTCCATCCCAGGCGTCCGAGCTTAGCCACTCATGGTGGCAACCTCGCAGTGGCTAAATAAAGCGCAAGTGGGGCCAAACCTGGCAGATATATAGTTCGGCGGTAATATATATCTAACTGGTGAGATAAACCCTGAGTTAAGGGTTACGGAATCAGAACGGTAAAGTGTGTTTTATAAAAGAGAGGCATACATAAATACTAACGGGTGTTTCCCGTCTACTGGTGACGGTCACCCAGCCTACTATAGGAAGTGACAGGTGACAGATTTGACTGTCGGTGTGTCACATCCAGCAATATCCTTCAGCACAGTCATGACTGGACCCGCTTCGCGGACTAATGGCACTGGCACACTGAGACTGATCGGCAGAGACATACTGACTGGTGACATTGATGAGTACAGCATTCCTGGCTGCCATTTCAAACACGGCGCCGAAACCCTCATGTCAACCCGAGTTATGCTCCGGGAGGGTTTCTCATCACCTGACTTCATCAGTATGACATATACCCATCTTGACTCTGGCCGGACATCCACTATCATTGATGATGGCACAGACTATCTTTGGGCAGAGCCAGAGTCAGCAGATGTCAGCTTTCAGGCCTTTCAAGGCAATAAGAAGAAGCACAGATCAGGAGACCCATCCGACTGGATGTGGTCCAACAGTCAGTACAGTACCTGGGCTACATGGGTCTCCTACGGCTACGGCCAAGCTGGGAGAACCAGCCTTTGATGTCTCTATGTTCGGCGACTCTCTCCCAGTCGGAGAGGGCAACAATCACCCTGCTCTTCAGCACTATCACAGTCAGAACAGTATATTCTCCGTCCAGTTGAGTGGTTATTACTTCTATGCTAATCCGCCATTCACTATATCTATTCTGGACCGCCTTTTCACTAAAGGCAATGCTGACTTTCCTCTAGACCCTCATAATACTATGTATTTCTGGATAGTTCCCTATATGCCACCCCACAGGATCTGGCATAAGACTTGTACTATGGAGGTATTACATATCTGGCCTACTGGTACTACGGGGTTATTCAGCTACCTTGAGCGGCACACCTACACCTCCACACACCCTCTCACCCCAGCTGGTTCTGACGGTGGACCTGGTCGGGTCTTCATCGATGGCACACCCTTTCCCATTTGCATCCTCTACCGAGATCGCCACACCCCGATCAGGGTCAGTCCTCCTCTTGAGCTGCATGATGCTCTCGGGCATGCTTCGATGACCCGTATCCTCCGTCTCTATGACATGCCAGGGGTTGACTTGGGCATACCACAGTGTTCCAGAGCAGCTCTTGCTTCACTTACCACCTGCTCTCAGTGGTGTGCAGTCTGTGCTACGACGGGCCTCAAACAAAAATCAGCCCCGACGAGCAGAAACCGCCTCCGTACCAGTCAGCAACAGCCAGCCCGGAAATGGGCCTCAGACATGACAGGCCCCATCTCACCCAGTGGCTACAATGGGCACAGATACCGTATCCACTTCATTGACATCTCCACCAGATACCTATTTGTGTTCACCGTTGCCTCTAAGGCAGACTACTACGTGTGTCTCCTGAGATTCATTGCCTATACCAGATCCCTCTCCTACGGCATTGATGAGCTATTCCTGTCCACCTCTACAGTCTCAGACACTGAGATGGTGCTGAGGACTGATTGTGCACCTGAGATGGCAGATGCCAAATGCCGGGCAGCTTACCAGCAGCATGGCATTATCCACCAGACCTCTTCTCCCACAGTCCATACGGACAATCCTTATGCGGAGAATGTCACTGGCATCCTGTCCCGTATGATCCGGTCCATCCTCACAGCTTCTGGACTCGACCTCAGCTACTGGCCGCTTGCGGCTAAGCATGGTGCCTTGTTGTGGTCCATTACACCACACAAGGAAGTGGTGACTACCCCTATCCACACTAT
Source organism: Cymbomonas tetramitiformis (assembly GCA_001247695.2). NCBI lineage: Eukaryota > Viridiplantae > Chlorophyta > Pyramimonadophyceae > Pyramimonadales > Pyramimonadaceae > Cymbomonas > Cymbomonas tetramitiformis. The sequence continues at coordinate 9,288 of LGRX02033834.1, read as the reverse complement.
GACAGGTCATCACTTTCAGTACCGTCGTCTCCGTGCATTTGGTGCACACTGCTATGTGGTTATGGACAGTCAGCAGAGGAACAGCAGACAGCCAGGCATCTCATCAAAACTTCAGAACAGATCATGGGCAGGCCGCATGGTTGGTATCTCTATGGGCTCTAATGCATACACGATCCTAGACACCTCCGACGGCACAGTACATCTTGTGGGCAAGCCACACTGGATACCTACCTATGAGCACCTTGGCAGATCTATGTCAGCTTTCCCAGACACTATGGCAGCTGACAGACAGGCTGATGCTACCTTTATCAGGCCAACCCCCTTCTCAGAGACACTCGACTGCACCTATGCCCAGATCATTGAGATCAGCTCATACTACTGCACCTCCGACCGACAGTCTTACGGCTGTGTGCTTCTCTCTGTTCCGTCGAGGGACAATCGATACCTGGACTGACGTGGTTCATTATGTCAAGTCCACACCCGACGGTACACACTACAGACACCTGCTGGTGTATGTCGCACACTATAGGAAGACCGTCTCGGTCAATGAGCAATATCCGATCTGGACAGCTGTCAGAGCCCGAGAGAGCCGCAGACACCCATCATATGGCGCTATCATCATCTCCACCGACAGAGGCAGCAGCACACCTTATGGTGTAATATTTGAGCCTACTCCCGAGTCTACCTATGGTTGGCATATGGACCTTCCGGCTACCCTTGTCAGCTTTCCATCCACTCATGCCGCCGCCTTCCTTCCCTTCTCCGATGACCCCAGCAGAGATGTCCGCCCAGAGTACATTCCACAGCAGTACACCTCAGCTGACAGCTTCATCAGATCAGGACCCAGAGGGTTGGTGGTGCACATGTTCAATATTTCGGCACGCACCCCAGCGCAAACCAGTCCACGGTGTCAAGCAGGCACTTTCCACCCCAGAAGCAGTTCAGTGGCAGGAGGCTATGGATGCCGAAGTGGCTGGTCTGGCCGCCGACAACAAAATGGTCCCGGGACACCTTCCCTCGGGTACCAAAGGCCTGACCACTCTCTTTGTGTTTTCCAGACCCTTCAAACCAGACCCCTCAGCACCATCTGGCACACGGCAGATCTTCAAAACCAGACTGTGTGCCAATGGTAAGCAGACATATGGCTACCTTCCGTGGGAGACCACCTGTACCACACCTCAGCTTTATGCCTTCAGACTGGCCTTCATCTTCGGCAGCATCTTCAGTCTGAAGATGAGCCACTTCGATGTCTCCCAGGCCTTTATGAATGCTAAGCTGGATGGTCCAGTATGGGTATCATTTCCGGCTGGTTACACCTATCAGGGGTTCGATGGTGCTTTACTGCACTATGCACTGTATGGCCTTAAGGTGGCTGGTGCTTCCTGGCAGAGACTGGTTAAGGTATTCATGCTCAGCTTTATGTTCGGCGAGGTGACGTTCAGGCAGTCCTCTCATGATGACTGCATATACTTCATCTACACTGATTTGGTTAAGGCCATGTGTGTTGTCTATGTGGATGACTTCATTCTGGTCGCCCGTACAGAGCTTGAGGATGCCTTCTGGGCAGCATTCAGAGCCAGGTTTCTGGCTAAGCATCTCGGAGAGGTCACCTCGGTTCTCCAGATGCGGGTCAGGCAGGATCAGGCTGGTATCTATCTTTGCCAGTCCAGACAGATCAAGGACTTAATGGCCAACAACAACATCACAGCCCATTCCTTCAGAACACCTATGGACCCGAAGCTCATCATCAAGAAACCAGCAGATCCAGACCTATCCCTTGTCCCCAGTTACAGATCCATCCTCGGCTCACTGCTATGGCTGGCCCGTGGCTCACGACCTGACTGCTACTATCCCGTAATCTATCTGGCTCAGTTTGTATCATGCCCTTCTGAGGAGTCTATGAAGGCTCTGATCAGAATTGCGCAGTACATGGACAGCACGGCTCATTACTCTCTGGCATTCTACTACCCCGAGACTCCGGTCAAGGTCATCACCATGTTCTGTTATTCAGATGCTGACCTGGCTAGGGACTTAGAGAATGATGCCCGGTCCTATTCTGGCTCCGTGATATTTCTGGCTGGTATGATACTGCAGTGGCATTCAGGGAGGCAGGCCATCACCGAGGTCTCCTCCACTGGGTAAGAGTATGTTGCAACCAGTACAGCAGCTCAGCGGTTGGTATCACTGATGTTCATGCTCAGTGAGATATTTGGTTCTATTGCTCACCGTATTGACTCCCAGCAGCCCCTTGCTTCAGATCTTGACCATGCTATTCAGTACCTTGACAGAGCAGCCACAGATACCCACTTTGACATGCCTTCCCTTCAGACTACCTCAGTGCTCAGGCGTCTGCTTGAGAAACAAAACAAGCCAGCAGACGGCCTGACTTCACTCCGCCCAAACTCTCCTACAATTCCTGATGAGCTCAGTACAGATGAAATCACTCCCCTCAGATTCCAGAACAACCGGAACAGAGAATATGTCAGTACAGCTTCAGCTCAGCCCCGCCTGGAGTTACCTATTCCCCTGCTGCTGGATAATGATGCATGCAGATCCATTGTCGAGCATCACCTCCTCTCCGAGAAGGTGAAGCATGTGATCATCAGATTTCATGTCCTCCGAGACTTTGTCAGATTGAACTGGATTCAGTGTGCCAGAGTCCCATCACCTCGGAACCTGGCAGACCCCTACACCAAACCAGTTCCTCCAGTCAAGGACATGCAGCCCTACTTCATTCAGATGTTCCAGCAATATATGGCTATGGGCAAGGCTCAGGCTGCAGTTATTCAGAAATGATTTATTGGTATTCAGAAAGCAGCAGCATGATCTGACTGTGAGTACCTTGTTTTACTGTTTTCCTGTTTTGGGTTGTTTGTGTAGCTGACTGTGCTTTGCAGGTACTGGCCTATATCCAAAGTTACTTATGGCTGGTTGCTTTATGTTAGTTACTGTTTTCCTTAGAAAATGAATCACTGTATTAGATAGAAAAGATGTGGCACTCATTGATAGATTTGTGTATATGGACATTGATATTCCGAGCTCACTCTTTGGTATTAGCTACACTGCATTAGTCACAGTACCATTACAATGTCTGTTCCGACCGTGAGAGCCACCGCTGCTGTCAGTCATGATCTCTCTCTTCATTCTCCCTCTGCAGTAAGTCTTTCCGGTGACGGGCGGATCTGGACCTGCTTCGGCACTTCTTTTCCTACCCCTGACGAAGCACCCCGGATAGCTTGCAGCCACGGTGTGTGGACCTCCAGAGACATGACATATCACTATTCCCCCGACAGCAGGGTGGCACCAGGGACAGATTACTGCCCGTGTCAGGCCGTTGGGTCTACGGACCAGCTTTTCGGGGTTTTCAGCCCTGACACGGTGTGACTGCAGTTCCTCCATTTCCATCATCTTTCTGGACTTTGGTTCTGGTACTGGACTAGTGGCATATATCTTGGTTTGATTGATTATTGGTCTGACCACCTCACTCGAGGTGGTGTGCTGGAGTTGACATTCAGTCCGAGCTCAGTCATCAGAGTTGTCATCACCGACTCGTCATGACCGCTGTCATCACCGACTCGACCTGACCGCTGGCATCACCGATAAGGCTCGACACCTCTGACTACCTCACTGACCCGATTGTCACCTCCTCTGATCGAGTTCGGTTGTCACATGAGACAGAGCACACACTAGCTCATTTCGCATCACACTCAGCATACTAGAACTATATATATTATATCTCTGTATGTTGAGAGAGAGATTCTGAGTGCGAAACCCTGAGCGTTGCAGTGCTTCCTGTTTGACCTGTCCGTTTACTGACTGGGTCTTCTCGCATACCCTATCATTTTTCACGTGCAACTTTCGGTGGACGTTCAAAAACACACAATGCCTTTGATATTTTTTATCCAATTGAATTCTAGGTATCACAAGCCTGCTGAAATCTGTATAGGCAGCCCTGACTGGGAGTCCCGGTCAGGCCCCTATGACAGATCCCTAGGACCAACACTGGACTGCTGACTGATCTGTAGGTTCGTATTGTGACACACGCTGTGTCACAGGTAGGCTAGACTCCGAGACCGTCCGAGACCGTTCCGGGTATATCTAGCTTAGGGTTTATCTATCTTATACAGTTTATCCACACGAGTACGGGGCTTTCTGATATCTAGTGTACTTGGATATTCCGGTAGCGGTCGTGGCCCCATCCACGTTTTCATTCCACTTGCTATCTTGGCCATGATTGGCTAAGCAGCCGCTTGCTGAAGAGGTGGTGCGCACTTGCGCGTTTGGGTGCGACTAGGATTTGGGCATGACTTTACGGTAGACGTCTCTTGCGGCTGCGAGTCATGGGCACCGCGCGTTGCTATTGCTCGGTTTTGGCAATGTTCATTTGCGTTACTTTACCTGCCCCTGATCCCGCTGGTTTACGTATTTTGGGCTGGTGCTCCGGACACCTTCGACCACATCGACATTTGCAAGTGCCCCACGCTCTTTTCGCCGCTCCGCACGTTCTGCCGTTACGTCTTCGCTCCGTTTCCGCCACAACACCCAAACGTGCTACCGCGCATCATCTTTTCTATGGCTTTCAAAAGTATGGCGACATCTACACGAGCTCGCAAACGCCTATTGAGGGACTCCGATTTGGACGCCTCAATACGGCTTTTGGATGCGGTTCGGGACACTCCGACCGCTAGCACCCCACCTGTGGTGCCCCCTGCTGCTTCCAGCAACTCCGACACCGCTGTCGCGTTGCGGAAGCACCTGATCGACCAACATGTCACGGTTGACGCGGTGTACAAGGGGCGCTTGCATCGGGCTTGGGCCAAGGGTATCCGCGAGGATATCCTTGGTTCCAAGAAACATCATTATCGTGGTACCGACGACACCGACCGCCTCTCCGAGTCGGTGGTGCAGCTTCGGACCGAGTTTGAGTCCGCTGGGCTGGACTTGGCCCCCTTTGACCTCGACGACCCCACCTCTCTGGTTATCGAGAAGGTTAATGGACTCCTCTATGACGTCTTGGCCCTCGTCGTGGAGCGGAACTCTGTGGCTGACACCTGGCTTCAGGGTACGGACTCTTCGGCTGACCGAGATGGACGTCGGGCTCTCATCGACATCATCAAGGGGAGCGTACCGGCGGCCCTACGCGAGAGCCACCAGCAGGAGCACGCGGCTCTTCGTTATCCCGCAGGCGTTGACCCGCAGCCGATCTTGGCTCGCGAGCAACGTCTGGTGCGGGATAACCGCGCTCCTGACTGGCGGCCCACCGACGAGACCCGCAAGCTTTCGCTCTACAACCGCATCGACCCAAACTTCTACGCGGCGGTGAAGGTGCGTTATCCGCTTGCGGGTGACCTCAACGGGGTCACTCTCCGCTCGCTTCAGGTTCTCGTCGTGGCCATCTTCCAGGCATGGGCGCAGTCGGACGATGGGGCGACAGCGCGTGAGAAGCAGGTGCTGGGGACGGACGGTAAGCCCTCCGCTCTGGTCACGTCGTCGGAGTACACGGTGCTCCTCGAGGAGATCGCGGCCTTAAATGCCTTGGTGCGAGGTGGCCGTGCGGGCGGGGGACAGCAGCCGCAGCCGCAGCATCGGGGGAAGCAGCATCCGAGGGGGGTTCGCGTGGGTGCAGGCAACCCCCCCGCGGTCGGCTTTGACCGCGACAGCATGAGAGCGAAGCCGCTGTGCCACCGCTGCCGCAAGGCCGGTAAAGGTGAGGTGTATCACCCGTACCGCGACTGCCCGCTTGGCGGTCGCCAACACTTGCCAGCCACGGCCGCGGCTTTCTGCATTCCCATTGAGCAGGAGGACGCGGAGGGCCTGCACGCACTGGCACTCGTGCAGGTCTTCCAGGACGCGGCAGACATTGGACCGGAGGCCTTCTCGCATGCGGCGTTGGCGTATGGTCCGCCCGCGGTGCTCTCCACGGACGGCGTCGGTGGGATCGACGTGGCGGCCTACGGTTTCTCCGTGCCGCCTCCGCCTTCTGGCGGGACCGACGACGAGGACATCTTGCGGCGGCTTGATGCCCTCACCTCTGAGGTTCAGGCCGCCCAAGAAAAGGTACATTTTACCCATGCATCTTTCATTCCTAGGAGCGGAGCGGAGGGGCATGCATCGGCTCTGGTGTGTGGCCCTGCCGCTGCGGTAGGGATCACACCGGAGGGGCAGGTTCCGGCAGGTGGTGCGGCGGCATCGGCGTCCGCCGTGCCGGCCCCTGCTATGCCTGTTTCGCAGGTGGAGGATGTGGAGCCCGCGCCAACTCAATCGGCGCGGGTAACCACCACGGAGGCGACATGCGGTGAGTTCGGAGGCTTCGTGCAGACGGTGAATCACGCCGCCGTCCACCCGTCTGACCTGACAGGCTATGACACGGACGACTACGAGGATTTCGCCGACGGTACTTTCGCGGTGAAGCCGGGAGCTCCGGCCGGTGCTATCGATCGGGTGCGGTGTGCCGCCTTTCGGCTTTGGCACGCCGGCAATCGGCGCTCTCGCCATGCTTTCTCTCTTGTATGTGCATTTCTTTTGCAGGTGTAGCTGTTTCGGCATCCACAACTTCTGCTGTGTTGGCATGTGCACCGGCTACGGAGGTGCCTTCGCCTGGTGGTGATCTCGATTGGGAGGCTCCGTCATTTTACTCTACGAATGATTTTGTTGATTCAATGAACCCGGCTCAGGGTTTCTTGCTGGCTCACGATGTGCCGCCGCTTCAGCCGCCCGAGCGCTCCTGACACTCTGAGCATGCTAGCCTTTCAGGATTTGTCTCAGGCAGATTTGGGGGTTGGCATGGCCTACTACTACGGCATGGCCTTACATGAGAGCGGTCCTCTCGATGTGGAGCACTATTATGGAACTGGTTTCTTTACATCCTACTATGGTATGGATCTCCGAGAGGCCACCGCTGGCTACTACGATGCCGTCGGCTGACTTCTTGTTCACTCTGGATGCACACCGACATGGTGGTGTGCGGAACTCCGGTGACTTCAACAATTTTCTGGTTTATGGTTTTACTTTGACACCTTTGAAATCTTCAATTTGACTTGCTGACACAGAGCCTTTCAGTAGTTTAGCAGGACCTTAATTGCCTGTGAGTTTATGCTCTTGTGCTAGCTAGAGGGTTCTAATTTGTGTATCAGAATTGCACAGTTAGATTAGCAGTTAGGCCTTGTCACCCTGGCTCCTGCCCTAACACTTACAGCTTTACATTTTCTGACTCCCCTAGCCAGTCACCACCCACAGTGCTGGGGTGGTGTGCTGAAATCTGTATAGGCAGCCCTGACTGGGAGTCCCGCGGTCAGGCCCCTATGACAGATCCCTAGGACCAACACTGGACTGCTGACTGATCTGTAGGTTCGTACTGTGACACACGCTGTGTCACAGGTAGGCTAGACTCCGATACCGTCCGAGACCGTTCCGGGTATATCTAGCTTAGGGTTTATTTATCTTATACAGTTTATCCACACGAGTACGGGACTTTCTGATATCTAGTGTACTTGGATATTCCGGTAAGCCCGCCAACCTTCCAATATACACCCTAACATCATATCCAATCATACGCAAAAGATTATGCACGTTCTCAGTGTATATTGGGTCGTATATCCACTCTCATATATCGAGTGCTCGTATATCCACTCGTATATCCACTCGTATATCCACTCTTTTATGCCGCAAAAACTTTCTTGAAGGCTCGAAGAATTATGTCGAATAGCATATGCATTATTCACTCATGACTGCTAGCACATTGTAGTGTTCATATATATGAGCTATTAGCATCACCATAACTGGCAGTATTGTGCATTGTATGTACTCTAGAAATTATGGGTTGACAGATTTTTTAGGTCCTAATTTGCATATGATGCGAACTTCCGTGAGTGCATGCTATTGTGAGCCATGACCGCGGAAGAATCATGGCCATCTATGAGGTGGTACATAGTAGAGGGCACTATCGGGTCATAAACATGATACGTTTAATTGCTGGATGCATTTGGAAGCCATCTAGTAGGTGCACACGGCTTCGGGCACTCCGGTCCTTGTGAAAGGACCGGCAAGTTTATTCAATTTTCGTCGGTATTAAAGGACACGGATTTATAGCTGATGACCAATACTCTTCATCTTCCGGGTGGGTTGCAGACGGCAGAGTGAACTCGGGAGATGCTGAACAGATGATGCCAAATCACATTATTGTCCCGCCATATATTTGTTTTTCATACATTCAATATCGAATGGCATGCTACCTCTACCTATCCCACCATGATGATTCTACATCCACGATACACCCCCTGTGCATATATTGCATGCGCAAGCTGCATAATGAGTATCTACTAGGTCCACAACACATCAAAACAATATCATACAAAAAAATGCATCGGTGTACCAATGTACGGCCCTATCTCCACCTTACGGTTAATGCACATACAAAATCAGCATCCTGTTCTCTTTCTCCCGACTGCAAGACACCCAGCAGCAAATTTGGGGCAGCAACATGCGCACTATCATCGTTCACACAAAAAATTAAGCCCAAACAGGCGCACGTGGGTGCTCCGTCGTTGGGAGCTGCGGATGACGACACGGATAAACCGTGCATGTAGCCCATTAACTCCCATGCTATTCCATCCCGGTGCCTCCGGGGCGCGCAGGTCACCTGCCCACGCAGTCCACGGCCCGTCGCAATTTGGGGCTCCATACAAGTCAAAGCGGCACACTCCAGATGAGGTTTGCTCAGGATTGGAATCCGGTACAATCTTCAAACACAAGCCAACGACACGTTGCTGCGTGCCCAGATCAAACACAAGCTCGACCCCTTCCTTCTCCTTCGTATTGGGTCCATTGTTGGACAGAAACATCCCATAGCCCCCAGTATTCAGCCCGCGGTCCCTGTGCACCAACCCATCAAGGACACCCTCATCATCCTTCAGCCCGCATCCGTGCAATGCGTGACTCGTCAAGGTCGTGATGCTCGTCGCATCTATCACTCCATCGCACGACTGTCCCACATGCCTTTGACTTGACGACCTCACAAGTTGACCTGCCTCCATTAAAATATTGCATAGCTGTGCGCAGAAAGAGCCATTGTGAAAAGGGCAGCATCGCCCAGCTGTCATCACCCAGCTATCATTCCATGAAAGGTCATCCCACACTCTCTGTAGCTTTTGCCTGCCCCCGGTCCTCCTACTACACACCAAAAGAGAGGCGTGCCAGAGACGCGCTCATGATCTAATCAGGGGGTAGGAACTACAAAAGAGAGGCGTGCCAGAGACGCGCTCATGACCTAATCAGGGGGTAGGAACTACA